>SJXQ01005458.1:0-57860 GCA_006408695.1 Aepyceros melampus
TTGCATTCCAGTCCCCTATAATGAAAAGGACATCTTTTGGGGGTGTTAGTTCTAAAAGATCTTGTAGGTCTTCATAAAATCGTTCAGCTTCAGTTTCTTCAGCGTTACTGGTTGGGGCATAGGCTTGAATAACTGTGATAACCTAAATCAAATCCCTTATGGTTATACAGTGGAAGTGAGAAATAGATTCAAGGGACTAGATCTGACAGAGTGCCTGATGAACTATGGATGGAGGTTTGTGACACTGTATAGGAGGCAGGGATCAAGACCATCCCCAAGGTAAAAAAAAAAAAAAAAAAAGGCAAAATGGTTGTCTGAGGAGGACTTACAAACAGCTATGAAAAGAAGAGAAGCAAAAGGCAAAGGAGAAAAGGAAAGATATAAGCGTCTGAATGCAGAGTTCCAAAGAATAGCAAGGAGAGGTAAGAAAGCCTTCCTCAGTGATCAATGCAAGGAAATAGAGGAAAACAACAGAATGGGAAAGATTAGAGGTCTCTTCAACAAAATTAGAGATACCAAGGGAAATTTCATGCAAAGATGGGCAAAATAAAGGAGAGAAATGGTATGGACCTAACAGAAACAGAAGATATTAAGAAGAGATGGCAAGAATACACAGAAGAACTATACAAAAAAGATTACATGACCCAGGTAACCAGGATGGTATGATCACTCAGCTAGAGCCAGACATCCTGGAATGTGAAGTCATGAGGGCCTTAGGAAGCATCACTACAAACAAAGCTAGTGGAGGTGATAGAATTTTAGTTGAGCTATTTCAAATCTTAAAAGATGATGCTGTGAAAGTGTTGCACTCAGTATACCAGCAAATTTGGAAAACAGCAGTGGCCACAGGACTGGAAAAGGTCAGTTTTCATTCCATTCACAAAGAAAGTCAATGCCAAATAGTGCTCATACTCCCACACAATTGCACTCATCTCACACACTAGTAAAGTAATGCTCAAAATTCTCCAGGCCAGGCTTCAACAATATGTGAACCGTGAACTTCCAAATGTTCAACTTCGATTCGAAAAGGCAAAGGAACCAGAGATCAAATTGCCAACATCTGTTGGATCATCAACAAAGCAAGAGAGTTCCAGAAAAACATCTACTTCTCTTTATTGACTATGCAAAAGCCTTTGACTGTGTGGATCACGAGAAACTGTGGAAAATTCTGAAAGAGATGAGAATACCAGACCACCTGACCTGCCTCTTGAGAAATCTGTAGGCAAGTCAGGAAGCAACAGTTACAACTGGACATAAAAAAACAGACTGGTTCCAAATAGGAAAAGGATTACATCAAGGAAGGCTGTATATTGTCACTTTGCTTATTTAACTTATATGCAGAATATCTTGAGAAACACTGGGCTGGATGAAGTACAAGCCGGAATAAAGATTGCTGGGCGAAATATAAATAACCTCAGATATGCAGATGACACCTCCCTTTTAGCAGAAAATGAAAAACTAAAGAGCCTCTTGATGAAAGTGAAAGAAGAGAGTTAAAATGTTGTCATAAAGTTCAACGTTCAGAAAACTAATATCATGGCATCTGGTCCTGTCACTTCATGGCAAATAAATGGGGAAACAGTGACAAACTTTATTTTTTGACCTCCAAAATCACTGCTAATGGTGACTGTAGCCATGAAATTAAAAGACATTTGCTCCTTGGAAGAAGTTATGACAAACCTAGACAGCATATTAAAAATTGGAGACATTACTTTACCAACAAACATCTGTCTAGTCAAAGCTATGGTTTTTCCACTATGGATGTGAGAGTTGGACTAAAAGCAAGCTGAGTTTAGAAGAATTGATGCTTTTGAACTGTGGTGTTAGAGAAGACTCTGGAGAGTCCCTTGGACTGTAAGGAGATCCAACCAGTCCATTCTAAAGGAAATCAGTCCTATATATTCATTGGAAGGACTGATGCTGAAGCTGAAACTGCAGTACTTTGCCCGCCTGATGGGAAGAACTAACTCATTGGAAAAGACTCTGATGTTGGGAAAGTTTGAAGGCAGGAGGAAATGGGGATGACAGAGGATGAGGTGGTTGGTGGCATCACTGACTCAACAGACATGAATCTGAGTAAACTCTCTTGAGTTGGTGATGGACAGGGAGGCCTGGCCTGCTGCAGTTCATGGGGTCCCAAATTGTCGGACATGACTGAGTAGCTGAACTGAACTGATTCCCTTTAGTATTTCTTTTAAGACATGGCTGGTAGTATAAAAACAAAATCTCTTGGGTTTTATTTTGTTTGTTTGTTTTAATCTGGGTATGGTTTGTTTCATCTTTAGATTTGAATGATAGTTATAAAATTCATGATTGTGAATTCTTGCTTTCAGCACTTTGAAAATATAATTCCACTACTTGTGTGCTCTAATCCTCATATTCCCCCAGCCCTAAGCATCAACTTATCTAATTCCTATCTCTATTATAATGAGGCTTTTTGTGACTTGCTTCTTTCACTTAGCTCTGATCTCCAAACTAATCTTCTAAATATATGTCTTTATAATTCTAATTGAGTTAATGTTCTCAAAAAATTAATCTTCATTATATAAACTTCTTTATTTTTATTGACAACTTACTGTGTATTAAAAATAAAAATAGTTATGAATATGATCAATCTCACAGCTAACATATTTTCTAAATATTTCTAGATGCATCTTTTGAGGTCTTTTCATCTTACATGACTGAACCCCCAAAAGTACTTCATAGAACATCTAAGACTGAGCCAGGTTTTTATAAAGCCATCAATTTTCCTTCACTGAATAAAGAGTATTCAGGTAATTCATAATATTTTTATTGTACAATGTGATATTTTTAATGAATAAAGGTTTGATTATATGCAAATTACCAGATTGTACTGCTGCTGCTAAGCTGCTAAGTCACCTCAGTCATGTCCAACTCTGTGTGACCCCATAGACAGCAGCCCACCAGGCTCCCCATCCCTGGGATTCTCCAGGCAAGAACACTGGAGTGGGTTGCCATTTCCTTCTCCAATGCATGAAAGTGAAGTCGCTTAGTCGTGTCCAACCCTCAGCGACCCCGTGGACTGCAGCCTTCCAGGCGCCTCCACCATGGGATTTTCCAGGCAGGAGTACTGGAGTGGGATGCCATTGCCTTCTCCGCCAGATTGTACTAGCCTTAGTCATATAACCAGTTAAGCAAATATAAGTGAAAATAAATGCTAAAGTAAGCTCATCTGACATATATGCATTCTTAGTGGATGAGTGGTGTCTCTGATATGGCTCCTTTACCCACCACTACTAAACTGGAACTCCCATTATTTTTTCCTTTTTTCAACATTATTTCATTTTTTTCAACATTATTTTTTTCAACATTCCTTTCCTACAGATGACTGAGATAAATGCATCTTATAATCCTCTTCCTTATATTTAAATATTCCTTTTTTCATTAGTCCCAAGCAGGGTCAATGAGCTTCCCTGGTAGCTCAGATGGTAAAGCGTCTGCCTGCAATGTGGGAGACCCAGGTTTGATCCCTGGGTCAGAAAGATCCCCTGGAGAAGGAAATGGCAACCCACTCCAGTACCTCTTGCCTGGAAAATTCCATGGACAGAGAAGCCTGATAGGCTGCAGTCCATGGGGTTGCAAAGAGTCAGACATAACTGAGCAACTTCACTTTCTTACACTAAGCAGGGTCAATAGAAAGAGTCAATGTGAGGGTAAGGGTGAAGGATGATAAATAATATGTTCATTTTTCTTCCTCCATTACCATCTTCCAACTGTCTAATCCATTCATGTCTAAGAACCAATTTACAGACCCTATTTCTTATCCATTACTCCAGTGGTATTTATAATCATGCAAGATATATATTGTAGAAACTAAGCACATTAATGCAATTTTTTTCTACTAACTTTGACAGTAGCATCTAAATGTGACGCATTCTGCTTTTTATTTTTCTTCAAGTGACCATTTTGAAACTGTTTTCATTATTGCATAGTTTTGTTTTTAAACAGTGCTCAAAATATGTATCTTTGAAACAGTGTTTTTTTAGTACCTCTCCTTCCATTGTGGACTTCCTCATAGCTCAGTTGGTAAAGACTCCACCTGCAATGCAGGAGACCCTGGTTTGATTCTGGGTTGGGAAAATCCCCTGGAGAAGGGATAAGCTACCCATTCCAGTATTCTTGGGCTTCCCTTGTGGCTCAGCTGGTAAAGAATCTGCCTGCAATGCAGGAGACCTGGGTTCATTCCCTGGGTTGGGAAGATCCCCTGGAGAAGGGAAAGGCTACCCACTCCAATATTCTGGTCTGGAGAATTCCATGGACTGTACACTCCATGAGGTCACAAAGAGTTGGACACTACTGAGCAACTCTCCCTTTCACTTTCCTTCTGTTCTAGCACTAGATTTTTCACTGTAGGAATACAAACTTCTTTGATAGAAAATGAAGATACACTGTTTCACAGAGACAGAAAAACTTCACTTGAGAATTTATTTATTTAATTGCTTAAATTTTTTTGCGGACCTACCATTTAAAAAAAAAAACTCTAACATTTTTACAGTTTTTTTATTATTTTTTTATTGATTCACACTCTTACTGTTTATGTTTGTTATTGTTGTTATTCAGTTGCTAAGTCATGTCTGACTCTGCAACTCCATGGATTGCAGCACACTAGGCTTCCCTGTCCTTCACTATCTCCCACAGTTTGCTCAAATTCATATCCATTAAGTTGGTGATGCTATCTAATCATCTCATCCTCTGCTGCCCTCTTCTTTTGCCTTTAATCTTTCCCAGCATCAGAATCTTTTCCAATGAGTCAGCTCTTCACATCAGGTAGCCAAAGTATTAGAGCTTCACCATCAGTCCTTCCAAGAATATTCAGGGTTTATTTCCTTTAGGATTGACTGGTTTGATCTCCTTGCAGTCCAAGGAACTCTCAAAAGTCTTCTCCAGCACCACAGTTCAAAGCATCATTTGTTTGGCACTCAACCTTCTTTATGGTCCAACTCTTACATCCATACATGACTACTAGAAAAACCATAGCTTTAACTATATGGGCTTCTGTCAACAAAGTCACGTCTCTCTGCTTTTTAATATGCCATCTAGATTTGTCATAGCTTTCCTTCCAAGGAACAAGCATCTTTTAATTTCATGGTGCAGTGATTGTCTGCAGTGATTTTGGAGCCCAAGGAAATAAAATCTGTCACTGCTTCCACTTTTCCCCTTCTATTTGCCATGAAATGATAGGACTGGATGCCATGACCTTAGTTTTTTGAATGTTATATTTTGAGCCAGTTTTTTTTACTCTCCTCTTTCACCTTCATCAAGATGCTCTTTAGTTCCCCTTCACTTCTAGCCATTGAAGTGATTATCATACGCGTATCTGAGGTGGTTGATATTTCTACTGGCAGTCTTGATTCTAGCTTATGAGTCATCTAGCCCAACATTTCACATGGTGTACTCTGCATATAAGTTAAATAAGCAGAGTGACAATATATAGCTTTGACATACTCCTTTCCCAATTTGGAACCAACACATTGTTCCATGTAAAGTTCTAACTGTTGCTTCTCGACCCACAGATAGGTTTCTCAGGAGACAGGTAAGGTGGTCCGGTGTTCCCATCTCTTTAAGAATTTCCCAGTTTGTTGTGATCCACACAGTCAAAGGCTTTGGCAGCACAGTCAAGGAAGCAGAAGTGGATGTTTTTCTATAATTCCTTTGCTTTCTCTATGATCCAACAAATGTTGGCAATTTGATCTCTGATTCCTCTGCCTTTTCTAAACCCAGCTTGTACATCTGGAAGTTCTCAGTTCACATACTGCTGAAACCTAGCTTGAAGGATTTTTAATGTAGCATTACTAGCATGCAAAATGAGCACAATTGTTTATACTTACACTGTAAGTCGTTTCAATTGTGTCTGACTCTTTGCAACCCTATGGACTATAGCCCACCAGGCTCGTCTGTCGTTGGGATTCTCCAGGCAAGAATGCTGGAGTGGGTTGCTGTGCCGTCCTTCAAATCTTTCTGACCCAGGGATTGAACTTTCATCTCTCATGTCTCCTGCATTGGCATGTGGTCAAATATCCACCATGGAAAAATTAGACAATATTTATGTTAGTAAAGCTGCTTTATCTAAAATATTGAAAAAAATATACAGAAGCTGTACTTTAGAAGTAGTTAATAAGATTTATTTTAATTTTTTCAAAGTTTAAATAAGATTATTTCTAGGTTATAACACCATTCTCATTTTTTTTTAGGGCATCAAGGAAAATCAACCTTAAAAAAACAGAAAATTGAACATGAAGAGACTCTGCCCACTGTGATTGCTACATCTAGAAAACCTGTCTATAAAGGTAAAAGTAATGGTATGTTACTTAACTAGGCTTCTGTTAAATGGGGATTTTGATTGTTTCCAAACACTGTTTATAACAGTGTTGCAACAAACGTCATTGGACATAATAGATATTTCATAATCCTGTCTTGCCTCCATCAGCTCAGAGTTAAGTCTTTCACCTAAAAGGAATTGTCACTATTTCTTTCCTGATGCTGATTTCTTTTGGTTCCTTTCTTTGCAGCTAAGACATTCACTTCTCATTTAAAACTGACTGATTTTTTGAAGAACCATATATATATTAAGCATATACATTATATGTATTCCAAAAAACAATATTCTAGTGAACTTTAACTTTTTGATTCCTGTATAAATGCTTCTCAAAGTGTGGTCCCTGGACTAGCAGCCTGGAGATTAATTAGGAACTTATTTAGAAATGCAAATCCTTGGGCCTCACTCCAGACCAACTGAAATAAAAGCTGCGGGGTTAAGTCCCTTAATTTGTTTAACAAGTTCTCTGGGTATTCTGATGCAGGGTAAAATTGGAGAACCATTTCTATAGATACATAGGTAGATTTATGTACTCTTTTTCCATTTCCATTGTTAATTTCATATACAATATTCTATTTTTCATGATGTCACATATAATAAAAATTATATCAAGTACAATGAAATTAAAAAGAACTATTTTTTTAATCACACAACAATTTTCCTTTAAAGTGCCATATACCACTGCTTGAAAATCTCCACCCCACCCATACTTTTGAAAATAAATTAATTCTGGGCAAAATAAATAATGTGAGCAAACTCATGGAGACAGCAATGAAATTGCAGAAGTGGAAGCCTTATGAAAATAACATTGCCTTGATGAATGGTGTTTATTGAACAATACTGAGAAAGACCCTGAATTAACAGGGTAGGCCCAGATCATGGAGGACCTTGATTGGCAGCAGGTGAGTTTTAGTGAATTTTCTGTTTTCTAATTTTGGAAAAGTTACAGTTGTCCTTTAAATATCAAATAATGAAAATATTCCCCTAATTTGAAATAGTCATGTTTTAACACTGCACAACCAACTTCAAAAAAGAGAGGAAGTAAAAGCAAATGCCTCGTGGCTCAGCTTGTAAAGAATCCACCTGCAGTGCAGGAGACCTGGGTTTGATTCCTGGATTGGGAAGATCCCCTGGAGAAGGGAAAGGCTACCCACTCCAGTGTTCCAGCCTGGAGAATTCCATGGACTGTATAGTCCATGGGGTCGCAAAGAGTCGGACATGACTGAGCTACTTAGACTTTCATGGTAATAACCTAATTGATATGTGTTGTAGTATATTCTGTGGAGTTTGTAATTGCACAAAATACAAGTGATAGAATTTTTTAAATGTGCTTCTTGCTAACAAAAGTTAATAACATTGTTAATAGCAATCTTACCATAATAATGTGTGATATTATACATATTACATATAATATTACAAGTAATAATCAATGTTATTAGCAACTCAAATAATAATTAACATAGTATTTTTAACCACTTTTTTACTGTGCCCTGGAAAGCATAAATATTATTGGATGAAATAGCCTTAAATCCAATCTGGATTATTACTGACATAGGTATTTAAACTTCTATATAATCCTTTTGTGCCTTAAATGTTACTGTATTTCTCCAGCAAGAATTTGAACAATGAATAGTATTGACCTAAGTATTTTGGAGTTATGTTTTGTATCAGTATTTAATAAGGAAAATTGGATTTCTATAAAAACAATATAAAGTGGAATAAAATTAATAGTGGCTATCTTCTATAACTCCTCACTATAAAGATATTATTTATATTTTATACTGTAGTAAAAAAATGTACAACTTATATGGCAAGAAGAAATCATGAACTGAGCATCAATATCAATCAAGAGAAGATAAATGGAGTAATTCTTCACTAATTACTGATTATTCTCTGAAACTGAGAAAGATCCAAGAGGTAACATAGAAATTATGTGTATTAATAATTTTTGTGAAGATTTCAAAGAGAATTATGCAGAAATGAGTAGAATTGTTGCAAGCTGCCAAAAATTGGAATGTGAGCAATACAAAATTATTTTTCCAACATAAGTTCAGCATAGCATCCTGCTCCCACGAGTGGTGATTGCTGAACCCAGTCTAGCCTCTCAGTTTGCTTCTGTGGACTATCCAGATAACAGTGAATATAATTTATTCATTAATTATGCAATCATTTGATTAGATGAGCTGATATATGTGCTAAATCAGTGCTTTTCAAGCTTGTCTACAAAATAGGATTCACCTAAGGTGACTTTTCACTTTCATGCATTGGAGAAGGAAATGGCAACCCACTCCAGGATTCTTGCCTAGAGAATCCCAGGGATGGGGGAACCTGGAGGGCTGCTATCTATGGGGTCACATAGCGTTGGACACAACTGAAGTGACTTAGCAGCAACAGCAGCAAGGTACTTTAAAAGCTACTAATTATACTGTGCAGCCAGAGCTGAGAACTGTGATGCTTATTATCTGATGATATAAAGGAAATCAATGAATACCTCAGTCCATACACAAATGGTTGTGGCTGTTTTGTTTTTAGTCTGGATCTTGTAGCTCTGGAAAAGGGGTGCCCAGTGAATAGTGGTGCCCAATCAATGTGTATTGGATCCATGTAAATTTTCCTTCTCCCAAACCATGTTGTTCATGGCAATTCATGACTTGACCTCCACAGCACTCCCCAACAGAATTTCTTGTGATAATGGAAGTGTTCTATGTCTGTGCTCTCCAGGATGCAAGCTATGAGCTATATGCAGCTGTTGAGCTCTTGAAATGTGGTTAGTATATCTGAGAATCTAGACTTTTTATTTTATTTACTTTTAATTAGTTTAAATCTAAATAGCCATATGTGGTTTGTGGCTTCTGTATTGGCAGCACAACTCATGAATGATCCAAAAACCAATCAGGATTTGGAAAAGCAGTGAGCTCTCCATAAGGTGACATATATGGAAACTTTTTGCTGATTAATGATAGGTACGACTAAACATATCTCCTGGGAGAAGTAGGAGCAGGAATAGTATTTCAGCAGAGCTGTTGGATAAGATGTGATGCTTCTTAGGATGGCAGGATGGCCCTTAACATTGAGCATCAATGTCAGTTTAAACTACAGACTCTGAATAGCTCAAGTTAGGCCAGGATTAGTGGGCAAAAGCAAAGGATCTATAGCTGTTGGAAGGCTTTGCTTGCCTTCAAACTTAAGGCAAGTCTCATCTTAGAGTCAGATAATGAGTAGTCAGGGTGCCCTTATGAGAATGAATATCTAACAACCTCTAGAAATCCAATAATTCCTTTGATTTTTATTGTGATTCACTCAAAACTTAAAAACTTACTAGAGATCATATTAATGCTGTAAGTAAGCTGAAAAAGGCTCAAGAGAGTATTTCTCTGGTCTTTTGAATACATTTTTTGCTATGGTTAGTCTAAAAATGGTGCTTCTAAAGACAGATCTGGACTGCCTAAACCAAAGGTTAATGTGAGGTCTGTTTTCTTATGTAAAGTAGAATATCAACTTTATAAACACACTCTGCCCATAAGGTAATAGAAGAGTAATTTTATGTTCATAAAAATGCTGTTGAAGCTTATTCAGTTGGTAAGAATATCTCCAGAATTTCATTTTCTGTTTGTCACAATCTCTAATTGAAGTCAAATTGTTAGTGTCCTAAACATTTAGTTCCAAAATGTATCATAGAGTTAGGTGGTCCAGGAGATTAGAGATCAATAGGAGCAGATAGTAATCTAAATGTAACCATTTGATAACTTAGTATTTAATGAGAGGCAAAAATTCTTATTTTTCTTTTCAAGACAAACATGAGATTACTTTAGTTTTGGGGGGCATGGTTTGAGGAATATATTTCCCCCCTCTGTATATGGGTGGCTAACTTTTTGCACAGGGCATGATTTCAGGTACAGAAAGAATATATTCACTTGAAGGTTCCTAGACACTAGCTGATTACACAATTAGATTCCCGAGGCAAGGGAATCATGTGATTTTGTTTTCTGATTTAGAAAACAGTTCTCAATATATTTTGTTCTTCTGTAGGTCAATGAACACCACAGTGGCAAATAAAATGGACTTTTTAAATAGAGTGTGGATATTCAGTTCAATCAGTTCATTTGTTCTGTTATGTCAGACTCTTTGCAAGCCCAGGGACTGCAGCACACAGGCCTCCCTGTCCATCACCAACTCCTGGAGTTTACTCAAACTGATGTCTGTTGAGTCAGTGATACCATCTATCCATCTCATCCTCTATCATCCCCTTCTCCTCCTGCCCTCAATCTTTCCCAGCATCAGGGTCTTTTTAAATGAGTCAGCTCTTCGCATCAGGTAGCCACAGTATTGGAGTTTCAGCTTCAACATCAGTCCTTCCAATGAATATTCAGGACTGATTTCCTTTAGGATGGACTGGTTGGATCTCCTTGCAGTCCAAGGGACTCTCAAGAGTCTTCTCCAACACTGCAGTTCAAAAGCATCAATTCTTCAGGGCTCAGCTTTCTTTATAGTCCAACTCTCACATCCATACATGACTACTGGAAAAATCATAGCCTTGACCAGACAGACCTTTTTTGGTAAAGTGATGTGTCTGATTTTTAATATGCTGTCTAGGTTGGTCATAACTTTCCTTCCAAGAAGTAAGCATCTTTTAATTTCATGGCTGCAGTCACCATCTGCAGTGATTTTGGAGCCCAAAAAATAGTCAGCCACTGTTTCCATTGTTTCCCCATCTATTTGCCATGAAATGATGGGACTGGATGCCATGATCTCACTTAGTTTTCTGAATGTTGAGTTTTAAGACAACCTTTTCACTCTCCTCTTCCACTTTCATCAAGAGGCTCTTTAGTTCTTCGCTTTCTTCCATAAGGGTGGTGTCATCTGCATGTCTGAGGTTATTTGTATTTCTCCCAGCACTCTTGATTCAGCTTGTGCTTCTTCCAGCCCAGCGTTTCTCATGATGTACTCTGCATATAAGTTAAATAAGCAGGGAGATAATATACAGCCTTGACATACTCCTTTTCCCATTGGAACCAGTCTGTTGTTCCATGTCCAGTTCTAACTGTTGCTTCTTGACCTCCATACAGATTTCTCAGAAGGTAGGTCAGGTGGTCTGGTATTCTCATCCCTTTAAGAATTTTCCAGTTTGTTGTGATCCACATAGTCAAAGGCTTTGGTGTAGTCAATAAAGCAAAAGTAGATGTTTTTCTGGAACTCTCTTGCTTTTTCAATGATCCAACAGATGCTGGCAATTTGATCTTCTAACAACACAAGAGAAGGCTCTACACACAGACATCATCAGATAGTCAATACCGAAATCAGATTGATTATATTCCTTGTATCCAAAGATGGAGAAGCTCTATACAGTCTGCAAAAACGACTGAGAGCTGACTGTGGCTCAGATCATGAACTCCTTACTGGCAAATTCAGACTTAAGTTGAAGAAAGTAGGGAAAGCCATTAGATCATTCAGGTATGACCTAAATCAAATCCCTTATGCCTATACAGTGGAAGTGAGAAATAGATTCAAGGGATTAGATCTGATCGACATAGTGCCTGAAGAACTATGCATGGAGATTCATGACATTGTACAGAAGGCAGTGATTAAGACCATCCCCTAAAAAAAGAAAGGCAAAATGGTTGTTCTGAGGAGGCCTTACAAACAGCTATGAAAAGAAGAGAAGCAAAAGGCAAAGGAGAAAAGGAAAGATATACCCATTTGAATGCAGAGTTCCAAAGAATAGCAAGGAGAGGTAAGAAAGCCTTCCTCAGTGATCAATGCAATGAAATAGAGACAATAGAATGGGAAAGACTAGAGATCTCTTCAACAAAATTAGAGATACCAAGGGAACATTTCATGCAAAGATGAGCACAATAAAGGATAGAAATGGTATGGACCTAACAGAAGCAGAAGATATTAAGAAGAAGTGGCAAGACTACACAGAAGAATATACAAAAAAGATCTTCACAACCCAGATAATCACGATGGTGTGATCACTCACCTAGAGCCAGTCATCCTGGAATGTGACGTCAAGAGGGCCTTAGGAAGCATCACTACGAACAAATCTAGTGGAGGTGATGGAATTCCAGTTGAGCTATTTCAAATCTTAAAAGATGATGCTGTGAAAGTGCTGAACTCAGTATGCCAGTAAATTTGGAAAACTCAGCAGTGGCCACAGGACTGGAAAAGGTCAGTTTTCATTCCAGTCATAAAGAAAGGCAATGCCCAAAAGTGCTCAGACTACCGCACAATTGCACTCATCTCACACGCTAGTAAAATAATGCTCAAAATTCTTCAAGCCAGGCTTCAGCAATACGTGAACCGTGAACTTCCGGATGCTCAAGCTGGTTTTAGAAAAGGCAGAGGAACCAGAGATCAAATTGCCAACATCTGAAGGATGATTAAAAAAGAAAAAGTAAGAGGGTGCAGTGGTAACTGTAATTTACAGGATTTGAATTTTTGACAAAAATGGCTGAATCACTGGGCCAGTGAATAAGGGTATTGATAGCTTCTTGAATGGAATCCTGGTGCATGCAGCTGCCCAACACTTTGAAGTCTATCACTGCTTTAACTGAATGGCAGAAACCCATAACCAAGCATTTCACTGAGACATAGACTGTTCTCTCTGAACCCACAGACTGGGAAGAGAAAAATCACTGTGATTGTTCTCTCTCCCATATCTTTCCTACCCTTCTATCACTTTCCTGACACCCAGTCAGGTGACTGAGTAGCAGATGGAAGGCTATGGGCTGTGTGCCTGCAGTCAACATGCTCAGTTCTGCAAAGCACAAGCATAATTCCTATCTTAGGAGGATAGGATTCCCAGACCTTTCAGTTTGGGGATGGGTCAGAGTGGTAGAACTATGTATGAATGACTCTTGTGTTCATATGGTCCCATAGGTTAAGTCTATCAGTTCAGAGCATGTATTCATCAAGGATCAAGGACAGAAGCTCATTTAAATTGTTCAAGTCGTAGAGCACATTAGAAGCAAAGAGAGGGGAACCCATAAAACTGGACTGTATATAAAGTCCAGGATTTTAATGTCTAGTATATATCCCATTTAGGAGAACAAAATGGCAACCCACTCCAGTATACTTGCCTGAAAAATTCCATGGACAAAGTAGCCTGGTGGGCTACAGTCCATGGGCCCACAGAGAGTCAGACACAAATGAGTAACTGAGCACTTATATCCCATTACAAGGTCATAGTCCATAATACCCAGCTTTACAATGTTGTTTAAAAAAATTATTCTGACATTTGTTTAAAATGGTAATGAAAACTATTTGAAACTATTGTGATAGGGGAGGAAGGTTGAACTCAACTCCAAATATAGCAGAAGCAGCTGGGATTTATAGCCAGTGAGCAGAGTAAATGAGTGAGTAAGTGGATGTGACATTACTAAGAGGTGGCATCAAGTGTCGGGGATTCCTGCTAAACAAGCCTAACAGTCTTCTTGCTGAAGGCAGACCAAGGACAGGGCCAAGCATGAAGCCTAGTTGAAAAGAAGGCTTAGAGGAATCCAACTAACTTTTGCTTAAGGAGGAAGTTTTTTGTCAATGTTCAGCTAAATAAACCTTCCAGCATTGAGACAAAGATCATTTATTTTGAAAACCAAAAGCTCCAGATATTTTGAAAAATGCTATGCAACTAGTGTAAAATTTACTCTAATGACGAGAAATATACAAAACTGAAAGAAATGCTCATGTGTCTATTAGAGGTTCAATTAAATGAAAAATATAGTAACTTGGTTTATTTTCAGAACTCTTCTTTACCATCTGGAACACATTTGAAACTCTTTAAGATCATGGCCACTGTTGCTGATGTTAAGAAAGGAGCTGTCTGTTGAAATTCTGCCTTGCTTCAATTCATTCATGTCCCTGTAATGCTTTCTGGTGTGGTATAAAAACAATTAAATGAAATCTTTCCTCCACATGCTTTGATAATGTCTTAATTATTTGTGTCAACTATTTGCAAATCTATTCTTTATGATATATGTTGAAAAAAGTCACCTCCATACCTTTGTTACACTTCCAGATAGGGGAAATTAATTTAGAAAAAAATCTTACTGTAGTTTTTTATATTAAACTGAAAATTCATTCAAGAGATCAGAACAAAGTCTTTATATAATATTTATTAAACTTAGACTATAAATCATACTGTTAGCTTTTAACTGAACTAAAAAAGATATTATTTGTAAATTCAAAGAAGTTATTCTGTGTAGGAATATGATTAGTATGAAGTTTAATTGGTATTAATTTTTAAAGGAACATTGAAAAGAATAAGAGGAAAAAACCTTGTAAGTATTGATTGAGTTAGTAGTCCAATATCTTTACTGTTGCCTTGCTTTCTCTTTTGGCCCTGAGATGGATGAATTTTCATGGCTGTTTATTATCTAATCAAGTGCCTCTTTTTATGTGAAGATTTCTTTTATTTATTTTTTGAATATTTTTATCAGCTTCTAATATTTCTAAATATTATTAATAAAATTTTGGTTCCTTATCTTTCAATTTCATTTCAAAACAGAAATGAAACAATACTCATATATTTAGATTTTCTTCCAAAATCCAGAATTAGTATACCACTTCAAAACATGCTTATATTGATAGGCTACTGATTTAGTGAAAACATGTGAATAGGTATTTAAATATTTGCATGTAAGAATTTAATCTTTAACCCATAGGAGCTCAGTATATAGTAATTGTGGACCCAAGATAGAGGCAAAGTATTTTCATTGTCACATTCTGTGTCTCTCAGTGATACACAGATTTATATATTTTATATACAGATATATATTTATATATATAATTAAGTCTTTATATAAACATTTATGTGTATTGACACATATACACTCCATCAACACTAATTTGTTGATATCAAATATCACTAATTTGATAAATGTGAAACCTGAATGTGAGATGTAGGGGGAGGATAACATTTTATCCTACTTTATCCACCTTCATTTTGTAGAGTATATCTCTCTAAACAACCCTAGATTTTAGAGCATGGCTTGTAAAAACCATAAACAACATATAATTGTTCTCCATGTAGAATTGCTTTCACAACTTGATATTCGAAAGATGATCATTTGGCCTCTACTTATGTATATCCAGTTACACTGGCCTCACTGTCTTAATTCTAAGAAGTCTTTCAGTGTCAGAAATGGTTATTAACATTGATGGAGAGTGAAAGCCAAATTTCTCACTGTTGGAGAAAGAAGCTATAGATAAGCAAGATGGAAAGTCTAGAATAAACCCCAGGGTAATGGGTATGTTAGGAAATCATACTATTTTTGCAACATGTATGTATGTATGTAAAATCACTTTTTCAGTAATCACCCAGAGAGTATTTGTATGAACAGTAAATTCTATATTTAAGAATTTGGACAGAAAAACAGCTTATGTTGTTTTCCATTTATTCATTCAATTAAAACTGTAGTATTTATTATGTCCAGGCACAGTGTTGTTAGGTTTACAAGGGTAATCTAATTGTCATTTCATCAACTCAAAATCTAGTGAGGGAAACAAATGTTAACTGACTATGTGTATAGAAAGGTGAATTACTTATAGAATTTATGAATACATAAGTTTGTATAGTATACATATCTATGTATAACACTTTAAAATTTTATTTAAAATATTTAATCATTGTTGATTTAAATGGTTAGTTTCTGGTATATAGCAAAGTGATTCAGTTATAGGTAGGTGTGTATGTATATATGCTTGTCCTTACTCTTTTCCATTTTAGCTTAAGATACTGAATATAGTTCCCTGTGCTATACAGTAGAGAATTGTTACTTATCTATTTTATATATAGTAGTTTGTATCTAATCCCAAATTCTTAATTTATCCCTCCCCACAAGCCCATCCCAAACTTTCCCCTTTGATAACTGTAAGCTGGTTCAGACCAATAGACTCCCAGAAGAAAGGGAAAAGGGGATTGAAAATGTGTTTGAAGAAACTATGCCTAAAAACTTCCCAAACCTAAAGAAGGAAACAGATCAGATATCCATGTATAGGAAGCACAGAGGGTCTCAAAAAGATGAACCCAAACAGGTCTACACTAAGACATATTATAATTAAAACGGCAAAAGTTAAGCAGAGGATACTAAAGACAGCATGAGAAAAACAGAGAGTTAGTTACAAAAGAACCCCCACAAGTCTATCAACTGATTTCTCTAAAGCAAGAGATTATCTATATGGAATGAAGTAAGTCAAACAGACAAAGATAAATACCATCTGATATCAGATATATTTGAAATATTAAAAAATGATACAAATTAAATTATTTACAAAACAGACTGTACACTTAAAAATAGTTAAAATGATTGGTTTTTATGTTATGACTATTTTACCCATGAAAAAGGTTTATTGTTTTCTAATTATAATTTTTCAAGGTAATTTGCTAATTTGTTTAGAAACAAATAAAACTCTAACAAGTGTTAAAATATTCTAGAGGAACAGACTCTAAACTTGTAGAAGAATTTATAAATTGGTTTTCCAGAGGAAATATAGAGCAGAGTCACATTCAGGTAAGAGTATTACGAAATTTCATTTCTGGCTCATTTAATTTTAACACCTTATTTTCTTAAATTTTAATTTAAAATATTTTAAATAGCAGCATAATAAACTGATGTGAATTCAGAGATATCACTGAATTTTCTACCTATCACTAGATTTGTTAATATTAAAATTTTGTGTAAAACAGTAACTTTAAATGGTCAGTGTTGTTCTGTACTCAAATAGAAAGATAAAAATTCAATACTGAGTGACTTTTCCTTGAATTAATTGTGAATGTGTATACTTCTGACCTTGCTTTTTATTGTTTGTGGGTAAACTAAGGGAGATAGAGTTGAACTAATCATACTACTAACATTGTGGTATGTTATCATCACTAGTTTATTCAAGTTCCCTCTCTTATTTCTACATTATTACATTTGCCCCATCCTTTTTCCATTTCTTTGCTACTCAGCTACAGGCGTTCACTCTAATGGATTTAATGTGTCTTTAGATAAACTTGAAGTTTGAAAAAAATGTCATGTCTTTTTTTATGGAAGTAGTTAAGTTTGCATAAATAATGTGCTACTGTAGATCTCTTGCTTTTTTCAACTGCCTTAGTTTTTTAAGCACTATTCTGTAGTTGGAAGTATGTCTGAGTCATTGTTTCTCACTGATGCATCTCATTCTAATGCTCTAACCATCCAGTTCCCTTGCACAATAGGATCCAATTATTTGTAACCACATGCCTTTTCCATGTCTGCAAGGTGAATACCCACAAGAGTGAGATTGCCAGGCTAGGGTATAATTTGTTTTTCTGAAGTTCTACTCAACTGTGCCAAAGCAGCAGTACTAGTTTGCACTTTCAGTGGCAGTACAGGAAGGGGCCCATCAGTCAACCACTCACTAACGCTTGATGTTACCAGGCTTCCTAATCTGTCCAATCAGTTGAGCATAAAGTGGCATTTCATTATTCCAAATTGTATTTTTCTAACTGTCATCATCTTTAAACAATTTCCTTTCATATATATTTTTATCCATGTACCTTTTAGGCATTCCATTCTAAGGAGAGGTTTCATGTATTATCTATTGTGTTGATGTGCCAGAGGTTCCTTACATAGTCTAGATGTTTATCTTACTGATTTTAAATGTTACCAATATTTTCAGCCACCTATACCATTAACTACATCCGTATCATCCAGTTGATCAGAAATCTTTGTTTTTGATACAGTGAAATACATTAATTATTCAATTATGATTTAGGTCTAGGGGCCTTAGAAAAGGTATGAAAGTATCTTTTAAATTGATTTCTATTAATTTTATACTTTTGTTTTTCATGTTTTGAACTTTATTCCATGAGAAGTCATTTTGGTATGTGACATACTATAGAGATCCCATATTGTTTTTCTCCATATTATGAGTCTGTTTTTTTCCAGTTCCATCTACTAAAAGAACCATCATTTTCCTCACTGATTTATGAAGCCACATCTGTGGTGTGCTAAGTTCTCACAGAAGTGGGTGTGGTTTGGCTAGTGAAGACCTTCTCTGGTTGGATATCGAGATTGATGGGATTTGCTCTGGTACTGAGTTGCATGTGACTGGAGCCAGATCATATGGCTGCTGCTGCAGGTATGGGCAGGCATGACTCCCAGCAGATTCCTGGGCTGGCAGGATCAGGCCTGCTCTTCAGGTGAAAGGGACTGGAGCCAAATAACAGGCTGACACAGTGTCCATAGCCAGACCAAGGTTAGAGGGCTTGCTACCCACAGCAGATAGGTGTGACTCCTCCTAGACCCTTGGTGGATGTACTGTTTGCAGAATAAGTCCAGGTCCATAGCAAGGACCACAGCTGGCAAGCTTGCCACCTGAGTGCACACAACAAAATGGCCTTTCTTGGTCTTGAGCTAAGGTTCACAATTTCCTCCCTGTATCCTACAAAGGCACTATTGTCCATGGATAACTGCAAAATTACTATTGCTATGTGGTGTTAAAAGTGGATGTTCTCCTAGCCAGCCATCTGGCTAATGTCACTCTAAAAATGCTTTTTAAAATCATGTATTAAAAAAAATCCATATACTGAGATTTTTATTGAAGTATGGTTGATTTACAATATTGTGTTAGTTTCAGGTAAACATCAAAGTGATTCAGTCATATACACACACAGCCCTTTTCGAATTAGTTTTCCTCCTTTCTGGACATATGCCTAGGAGTGGGATTTCTGGGTCATATAGTAGTTCTATATTTAGTTTTTAAAGGAACCTCCATACTGTTTTCAAAAGTGGCTGCACTAATTTACATTCCCAACAGTGTAGAAGGGATCCCTTTTCTCCATATCCTCTCCAGTATTTATTGTTTGTGGGTTTTTTGATAATGCTCATCCTCACAGGCATAATTTGTGATACCTCATTGTAGTTTTGATCTGCATATCTGTAATAATTAGCGATGTTGAACATCTTTTCATGTGCCTATTGGCCATCTGTATGTCTTCCTTGGAGAAATGTCTATTAGCTCTTCTGCCCATTTTCTGATTGTGTTGCTTGGGTTTTGTTGTTTTTTTTTTTAGTATTGAGATGTATGAGCTGTTTGTATATTTTGGAAATTAAGCCTTGTTGGTCACATTGTTTGCAAATATTTTGTCCTAGTCTGTAAGGTTCTTGTTTTAGAGTTTTCTCCAGTAACTGATGAAAGTGTTATATTAAATTACTAGACCGTCTCAGTATTCTTGCATTCTATCTGTTCTTCTGTGTCAACTTTTGCCTGTCCTTTCAAATGTGTGTCTTTTAAATGACCCGTTTTGATGCCACTTTTTTCCCCTCCAGTTATCATTTTTGTAACAGCTATTACATTATGGCTTCAGTTCAGTTCAGTCGCTCAGTCGTGTCCTACTCTTTGTGACTCCATGGACTGCAGCACGCCAGGGCTCCCTATCCATCACCAACTCCAGGAGTTTACTCAAACTCATGTCCGTTGAGTTGGTGATGCAATCCAACCATCTCATCCTCTGTCGTCCCTTTCTCCTCCTGCCTTCAATCTATCCTAGCATCAGGCTCTTTTCAAATGAGTCATTATGGCTTATTTCTCTATTATTTCTTATATATTATACTGCAATTTCTATTTATTACAATTCTATTTATAGTTTCATGGGTTTCCCTGGTGGCTCAGCTGGTGAAGAATCCGCCGGCCATGTGGGAGACTTGGGTTTGATCCCTGGGTTGGGAAGATCTCCTGGAGAAGGGAAAGGCTACCCACTCCACTATTCTGATCTGGAGAATTCCATGGGGTTGCAAAGAGTCAGATACGACTAAGTGACTTTCACTTTTAGAGTCAATCCATTTCTGCCTTACCCATGACTCTGCTAATGAACAGTTTTTAATCTGGTTTCCTGCTTGGCCTGAATGACTCTGAGATGCACTGTAGTCTGATACTCTCTTAAGTAATCTTCCTTCTTTGTTTTCTTGTGTGTTAAACCTTCATCACAATTTCAAGGCTCTCCTGGTCAACATCTGCTCCACCTCTAGTTCAAAGTCTGTCAAATCCAGTACAGTTCTAGGTTCGTGACACTGTACAGGAGACAGGGATCAAGACCATCCCCATGGCAAAGAAATGCAAAAAAAGCAAAATGGCTGTTTGGGAGGCCTTACAAATAGCTGTGAAAAGAAGAGAGGCGAAAAACAAAGGAGAAAAGGAAAGATATAAGCATCTGAATGCAGAGTTCCAAAGAATAGCAAGAAAAGATAAGAAAGCCTTCTTCAGCGATCAGTGCAAAGAAATAGAGGAAAAGAACAGAAGGGGAAAGACTAGAGATCTCTTCAAGAAAATTAGAGATACCAAGGAAATATTTCATGCAAAGATGGGCTCGATAAAGGACAGAAATGGTCCTAACAGAAGCAGAAGATATTAAGAAGTGGTGGCAAGAATACACGGAAGAACTGTACAAAAAAGATCTTCATGACCCAGATAATCATGATGATGTGATCACTAATCTAGAGCCAGACATCTTGGAATGTGAAGTCAAGTGGGCCTTAGAAAGCATCACTACGAACAAAGCTAGTGGAGGCGATGGAATTCCCGTTGAGCTGTTTCAAATCCTGAAAGATGATGCTGTGAAAGTGCTGCACTCAATTTGCCAGCAAATTTGGAAAACTCAGCAGTGGCCACAGGACTGGAAAAGGTCAGTTTTCATTCCAATTCCAAAGAAAGGCAATGCCAAAGAATGCTCAAACTACCGCACAATTGCACTCATCTCACATGCTAGTAAAGTAATGCTCAAAATTCTCCAAGCCAGACTTCAGCAATAATTTAAAAGAGTGATTCTAAAAATTTTGGCTTTAAGATCTTTTTGTACTTCTAAAAATTATTAGAATGCCACGGAACTTTTGTTTAAGTCTGTTGTATTTATTGATGTTCACCGTATTGGAAAACAAAGCTGAAAAACTTAAAATACAAGAACACAGAATCATAATGGCTAATTCCGTTTGTCATTAGAGTTATAATATCACATATCGTGTCTCTGAAGAACTCCACTGTGCACTCAGAAGAGAATGAGAATGGAAGTGACATTCAGTGTTGTTGTGAAAATAGTTCTGACCTCTTGGACCCCCTGATCCGATGGTCTCTGAACTTCAGGGATTCTCAGGGCACCCTTGAGAACCACAGTTTTAAACTGTTGAAGTGGTTAGATGTGAAATGATAAAGGGGACCTTGAGTTGAAACGGGATTTAAAGTTTCACTTATACATTTCTTGCTTGTTTCTTTGACTTCTCTTAAGAAATTTAGATCTGACAGCTTTTTTTTTTTTTTTAAAGCAAACATTTTTGTGTTGTATTCATTCTTGTCTCATGGTGCTCTGTGCTCTTTGGATCCAGTGTTGTCTTCGACTTATCCTGTTTTCATGTGGAAATAATTAGTCACACACAAGCCTATCATTTCTTATATGTTTATGATGTTTATCCAAGGCTTTAAAAATGGATTCTGAAGATATTGATACATTGAGAAAAGGCTGTCTCTTTGTAATTAAACTTGTTGCTGGTGATTTTCAGTCACTAAATCGTGTCCATCTCTTTGTGACCCTATGGACTGTAACACGCCAGGCCACCCTGTCCCTCACCATCTCCCCGAGTTCGCCTAGTCATGTCCACTGAATGAGTAATGCTATCCAACCATCTCACCCTCTGCTGTTCCCCTCTCCTCCCCTCAATCTTTTCCAGCATCAAGGTCTTCTCCAGTGAGTTGGCTGTTCAATCAGGTGTCCAAAGTTTTGGAGCTTCAGTTTCAACATCAGTCCTTCCAGTGTGTATTCAGGGTTCATTTCCCTTAGAATTGACTGGTTTGATCTCTTTGCTCTCCAAGGAAGCTCAAGAATCTTCTCTAGCATCAGTTCTTTAGCACTCAGCCTTCTTTATGGTCCAGCTCTCACATCCTTCTGTGACTACTGCAAAATCCATAGCTTTGACTGTACAGACTTTTAATGGCATAGTGATGTCTTTGCTTTTCAATACATTATCTTGGTTTGTACCATTAATTAAGGTTCAGTTCAGTTCAGTACAGTCATTCAGTCGTGTCCAACTCTTTGCGACCCCATGAATCGCAGCATGCCAGGGCTCCCTGTCCATCACCAACTCCAGGAGTTCACTCAGACTCTTGTCCATTGAGTCCGTGATGCCATCCAGCCATCTCATCCTCAGTCGTCCCCTTCTCCTCTGCCCCCAATCCCTCCTAGCATCAGACTCTTTGCCAGTGAGTCAACACTTCGCTTGAGGTGGCCAAAGTACTGGAGCTTCAGCTTTAGCATCATTCCTTCCAAAGAAATCCCAGGGCTGCCCTCCTTCAGAATGGACTGGTTGGATCTCCTTGAAGCCCAAGGGACTCTCAAGAGTCTTCTCCAACACCACAGTTCAAAAGCATCAATTCTTCTGCGCTCAGCCTTCTTCACAGTCCAACTCTCACATCCATACATGATCACAGGAAAAACCATAGCCTTGACTAGACGGACTTTAGTCGGCAAAGTAATGTCTCTGCTTTTGAATATACTATTTAGGTTGTTCATAACTTTCCTTCCAAGGAGTAAGCGTCTTTTAACTTCATGGCTGCAGTCACCATCTGCAGTGATGTTGGAGCCCCAAAAAACAAAGTCTGACTCTGTTTCTACTGTTTCCCCATCTGTTTCCCATGAAATGATGGGATCAGATGCCATGATCTTCATTTTCTGAATGTTGAGCTTTAAGCCAACTTTTCCACTCTCCTCTCTCACTTTCAACAAGAGGCTTTTTAGCTCCTCTTGACTTTCTGCTATAAGGGTGGTGTCATCTGCATATCTGAGGTTATTGATATTTCTCCCGGCAATAAAGTCTGACACTGTTTCTACTGTTTCCCCATCTATTTCCCATGAAGTGATGGGGCCAGATGCCATGATCTTCGTTTTCTGAATGTTGAGCTTTAAGCCAACTTTTTCACTCTCCTCTTTCACTTTCACCAAGAGGCTTTTTAGCTCCTCTTCACTTTCTGCCATAAGGGTGGTGTCATCTGCATATCTGAGGTTATTGATATTTCTCCCGGCAATCTTGATTCCAGCTTGTGTTTCTTCCAGTCCAGCGTTTCTCATGATGTACTCTGCATATAAGTTAAATAAGCAGGATGACAATATACAGCTTTGATGTACTCCTTTCACCAGTCAGTCCTTCCATGTGCAGTTCTAACTGTTGCTTCTTGACCTGCATATAGGTTTCTCAGGAGGCAGGTAAGGTGGTCTGGTATTTCCATCACTTTAAGAGTTTTCCTCAACTTGTTGTGATCCACACAGTCAAAGGTTTTAATGAAGTCAATAAAGCAGATACAGATTTTTTTCTGGAACTCCCTTGCTTTCTCTACAATCCAGTGGATAGTTCCTATTAACTCTTTCTGAAAAGTCATTGCTGACGTGACCTAATTTTTGGTATAGATTTGGTACAAATATTGTCATAGTATGCACAGAAATTATGATTCTTCCTGGTGTCTGTTCCAGAGAGGCTATTTTTTATTTCTACCCACACACAAGGGAGAATAAGACACAGGGCTACTTATATAAACATTGCCATAGAGAGTTAGTTATTTTTGAGCTTTGAAAGTAAAATTGGATTCTAGTCTGCTAAATGCTGAGTGCTTACAGTGTTTCTCTGCTCTAACATTTGTGTTTTTACTTTGGTGATATTGGCATTTGTTTGTAGAATTCAATCACCAATTCAGCTACCAGACAGATTACAGAGGATGTTCTGTTCCAAGGCAGACCATTAAAATTGCAAAATATGCTTGTTTTCCACATCTTCCCATCATTTTAGCCTAGGAAAAACCTTCATATGAAAAGTGAATTTTTATTTTACAGTTTCTATGGAGATTATTCAAATAATAGGAAACCTAAGGTCAACTGCGCTTTAGAAGCAGTACATGAATATGCCTTTTAGTAAAATATAGTGTGTTTTCAGCAATAATATGACCTGAAAGACAAGAAAACACTCTATAAAGAGAAAATTAGACTGATTTGTATAAGATTAGATCTAATCCTGGATTTGTGGCTGCCTAATTCAGGGGGTGACGGCAAGAGGAGCTACCCATGCCCAAGGTCAGGGGCAGCAGCTGAGAGGAGTTACCCCACGTCCAAGGTCAAGGGTGGTGGCAGAGAGGAGCAACCTCACGTCCAAGAAGCTGCAGCTGCACAGGCACAGGAGGGCCAAGAGGAGCTACTCCATGTTCAAGGTCAGGAGGGGCAACCTCGTCCAAGGTAAGGAGCAGCGGCTATGCTTTGCTGGAGAAGCCATGAAGGGATACCCTACGTCTAAGATAAGAGAAACCCAAGTAAGATGATAGATGTTATGAGAGGACATCAGAGGGCAGACACACTGAAACCATAATAGCAGAAAACTAGCCAATCTGATCACACAGACCACAGCCTTGTCTAACTCAGTGAAACTAAGCCATGCCATGTGGGGCTGTCTAAGATAAGAGAAACCCAAGTAAGATGATAGATGTTATGAGAGGACATCAGAGGGCAGACACACTGAAACCATAATAGCAGAAAACTAGCCAATCTGATCACACAGACCACAGCCTTGTCTAACTCAGTGAAACTAAGCCATGCCATGTGGGGCCATCCAAGATGGACAGGTCATGGTGGAGAGGTCTGACAGAATGTGGTCCACTGGAGAAGGGAATGGCAAACCACTTCAGTATTCTTGCCTTGAGAACCCCATGAATAGTATGAAAAGGCAAAATGATAAGATACTGAAAGAGCAACTCCCCAGGTCAGTAGGTACCCAATATGCTACTGGAGGTCAGTGGAGAAATAACTCCAGAAAGAATAATGGATGTGGATGTGACTGGTGATAGATGCAAGGTCTGATGCTGTAAAGAGCAATATTGCATAGGAACCTGGAATGTCAAGTCCATGAATCAAGGCAAATTGGAAGTGGTCAAACAGGAGATGGCAAGAGTGAACATCAACATTCTAGGAATCGGCGAACTAAATTGGACTGGAATGGGTGAATTTAACTCAGATGACTATTATATCTACTACTGCGGGCAGGAATCCCTCAGAAGAAATGGACTAGCCATCATGGTCAACAAAAGAGTCCGAAATGCAGTACTTGGATGCAATCTCAAAAACGACAGAATGATCTCTGTTAATTTCCAAGGCAAACCATTCAGTATCACGATGATCCAAGCCTATGCCTCACTGAAGAACAGTTCTATGAAGACCTACAAGACCTTTTAGAACTAGCACCCCAAAAAGATGTCCTTTTCATTATAGGGTACTGGAATGCAAAAGTAGGAAGTCAAGAAATACCCAGAGTAACAGGCAAATTTGGCCTTGGAATACAGAATCAAGCAGGGCAAAGGCTAATAGAGTTTTGCCAAGAGAACACACTGGTCATAGCAAACGCCATCTTCCAACAACACAAGAGAAGACTCTACACATGGACATCACCAAATGGTCAACACCAAAATCAGATTGATAATATTCTTTGCAGCCAAAGATGGAGAAGCTCTACACAGTCAGCAAAAACAAAAGCAGGAGCTGACTGGCTCAGATCATGAACTCTTTATTGCCAAATTCAGACTGAAACGGAAGAAAGTGGGGAAAACCACTAGACCATTCAGGTATGACCTAAATCAAATCCCTTATAATTATAAAGTGGAAGTGAGAAATAGATTTAAGGGCCTAGATCTGATAGACAGAGTGCATGATAAAATATGGATGGAGGTTCGTGACATTGTACAGGAGACAGGGATCAAGACCATTCCCATGGAAAAGAAATCCAAAAAAGCAAAATGGCTGTCTGAGGAGGCCTTAAAAATAGCTATGAAAAGAAGAGAAGTGAAAACAAAGGAGAAGAGGAAAGATATTCCCATTTGAATGCAGAGTTCCAAAAAACAGCAAGGAAAGATAAGAAAGCCTTCCTTAGCGATCAGTGCAAAGAAATGAGGAAAACAACAGAATGGGAAAGACTAGAGATCTCTTCACGAAAATTAGAGATACCAAGGGAACATTTCATACAAAAATCGGTTCAATAAAGGACAGAAATGATATGGACCTAACAGAAGCAGAAGATATTAAGAAGAGGTAGCAAGAATACACAGAAGAATTGTACAAAAAAGATCTTCATGACCCAGATCATCATGATGGTGTGATCACTCATCTAGAGCCAGACATCTTGGAATGTGAAGTCAAGTGGGCCTTAGAAAGCATCACTATGAACAAAGCTAGTGGAGGTGATGGAATTCCCATTGAGCTATTTCAAATCCTGAAAGCTGATGCTGTGAAACTGCTGCACTCAATATGCCAGCAAATTTGGAAAACTCAGCAGTGGCCACAGGACTGGAAAAGGTCAGTTTTCATTTCAGTTCCAAAGAAAGGCAATGCCAATGAATGCTCAAACTACCGCACAGTTGCACTCATCTCACACGCTAGTAAAGTAAAATTCTCCAAAATGCTCAAAATTCTCCAAGCCAGGCTTCAGCAATATGTGAACCATGAACTTCCAGATGTTCAAGCTGGTTTTAGAAAAGGCAGAGGAACCAGAGATCAAATTGCCAACATCCGCTGGATCATGGGAAAAGCAAGAGAGTTCAGAAAAACATCTATTTCTGCTTTATTGACTATGGCATCACCGACTCGATGCACATGAATTTGGGTGAACTCTGGGAGTTGGTGATGGACAGGGAGGCCTGGTGTGCTGTGATTCATGGGGTCGCAAAGAGTCGGACACGACTGAGTGACTGAACTGAACTGAACTGAATTTATGGGAGCCACTTAACGGTTCTGGGCTCCAATCTCCACATGTTACATATAAGGACTATATCAATGTCTTCTAGTCTTTTTAAAAATTGTGTATTAGTCAGGATTTCCAGACAAACAGAACTGATAGGAGATAGAGATAGAGGAAAAGATAAAAGTAGAGATATATATATAGAGAGATAGGTTTATTGTAAGGAGTTGATTCATGCAATTGTGGAGGCTGAGAAGTCTCAAGATCTTCAGTCATCAAGCTGGAGATCTGGAGATTCTGGTGGTATAAGTTCATCTGAAAGTCAGCAGGCTCATACCCCAAGAAGAGACAATGCTTCAGTTCAAGTTGGAAAGTAGGAAAAGACTATGTCCCTGTTCAAGGCAGTCAAGCCCGGGAAAGTTCTGCCTTATTCATGGAAGGTCAACCCTCTTGTTCTATTCAGGCCTTCAACTGGTTGGATGAGGCCCACCCATATCAGGGAGGGCAGTCTGCTTTACTCAGTCTACCAAGTCCAATGGTAATCTCATCCCAAAACACTTTCACAGACATAATCAGAATACTATTTGATCAAACTATGGGGTACCCCCCATGGCTCAAAAGAGATGACAGATAAGTTAACCATCACAGTTAGGTAACACTTTGTTCAAATAGTATCTTATCCAGAAGTCAAATATATGAAACAATTGAAGGAGATCCTGCTGCACTTATTGAAAATTTATTATAGGATCATCCTTCTATACCTTCTCCTCATCTTTGTGCCTATCCCGTGGGTGGATGCCAAATAAGATGCAGGCCAGCCACTTGCCCAAATGCCAACCTCTAAGGAAGAACCAGAAGCATAACACATCATAGGATAAGAACACAATTGAAACAGAGACTGCTGGTTTTATGCAGGCATGCATCTTCCTGTCTCCTACAGTGATTTATTTTTAGCCAAGTATAAGGCCAGTCTGACTAAAGGCTATCTGCCCTAGACACCCTTGCGACTGGCCAAGTACTGGTCAAAGGATAAGAATAAACTGATATGTGTAACACTAGGTTCTTCCCTTAAAGGGAAAGGAGATACCTACTTCCTCCTCTTTTCTCATTCCCACTAGCTGGAGTATAACAAACATGGGGTGAATTGTCTTGAAACTTGAGAGGAGAACTACACTACACAGTTGGTGGGGTCAACAAGCAAGAAGGAGTCTGGGCTCCCAGGAATCTTGCAGAGCAAAGCTGCTATACCAGCAAGATTTTCCTGTGTGTGGGAAATAGAGTACTATTTCATTTATGCCACTGCTATTTTTTGTGCTAACAAGAAATGTGTATCTATCAGAATTTTTCTAAAGAAGATCAATATGTAATGTTAGAAGGAATATTTGAAGTAAAGAAGTGAGGTCCATACTAAAGGGCATGATAATGGACATATTATATACCTATGAGGCAGGCAATCAATGCTGGTAAGGTCAATGCTGGCATGCCTGGTAGAAAAGAAAAAAGGTTGATAATGACCATCAGTCTTCTATCCTCCCACTCAGAGAACATGGCTCAGTTTCTCAGTTTCTTCTCTGCAAAAATTTAAACAAATGTTTTAAAAATATCAATATGAAAAAGAACTAAAGTCCTAAAACATACCCAAATTAACTATGTGAGCCTATCCAATCCTGTCTTGAGGGGGCAGCTCCACAGGCTTTGTGAGCATGTTCCTTGGAAATCACTGGAGGATACAGCTACTAAGCTCTCTTCTAGCATCATCATTCTCCAGCATGTGTGCCTATGCATGTGAGTCGCTCGGTCGTGCCTGACTCTTTGCGACCCCATGGACTGCAGCCCACCAGGTTCCTCTGTCCATGGGATTATCCAGGCAACCAGAATAGGTTGCCATTTCCTTCTCTAGGGGATCTTCCTGACCCAGGAATGCAACCGCATCTCCTCCTTGGCAGGTGGATTCTATACCACTAGCATCACCTGGGAAGCCCCCATTTACATACTAATGACTCTTAAACTTGTAAGAACCAACTTGCATTTCAGACTCACATATCCAACTTATATCCAACTCACACTGACTACTTCACTTTGCTGTCTAATAAATCTAAACCAAACATATCTAAAGTCAACTGGCATCCTGCTGCCATCCCTTCAGCCTTCCATCCCAACAATAAACCAAATATCACCCAACCCTGAAACTCTGACCTCTCCCTAAAATTGATCAACTCACAGAAAGTTAGCACAAACCTTCTCCATTTGAATTTTACAATTACTTACAAACATCCTATACACAAAATTTCCAGTGATTGTTCAAACAATATTGAGAAAAACGTCAACATTCATCCCCCAAGATAAAGACAAAAAGAGGGGGAGAGGGAAAAAGAGAGAGGGAGGATAAATAAATAGGAAAAGGAATAGAATGAGAAGAAACAGCAGGGAAGGAGGAAGAGAACAAAAAAGCAAATCAGCCTCTCATATGCCCTATGGAGAGGTGCGGCTAGGCTGCTGTTGACTCCTGCTTCTTCCCAGTTTCTCCTAGTTAACACTTTGCCATCTCTCAGCTCTTGGTGTAACTGGCACTTATACAGGGAAACCTTCCCTGACTCCTCTGCCCAGGTCAAACTTCCATTACAGGTTCCCTTGATACTGCATACCTCTCTTGCATGTTCTCTAGGATAGACCATATGGTGGGCCACAAAAAAGTCTCAATAAATTTTAAAAGATATGTCATAGAAAAGTATCTTCTCCATCCACAATGGAATGAAGTTGGAAATCAATAATAGAAGGGAACATGGACTATTCACTAATTGGTAGAAATTAAAAAACACACTTTTCCTCTATCCAATATTTTATTTTAATTTTTAAAATTTCTTGAAGAATAGTTGTTTTAGGACGTAATTTGTACAGCAAAGTGACTCAACTATATATATAGATACACATACACACACATACATATATATATTATTTTCATATTCTTTTCCATTATGGTTTGTCACAGGGTATTGAATATAGTTCTCTATGCTATACAATAGGACCTTGTTGCTTATCCATTCTATATATAAAAGTTTGCCTCTGCTAATCTCAGATTCCCAATCCTTCCTTCCCTCTCCCTGTCTTGGCAACCACAAATCTATTCTCTATAATAGATGTGACTGTAATGTGACTCTTAAACAAAGAAGAAAACACAGGGGAAATTAGAAAACACTCTGAGAGAATGAAAACTAAAACACAACACGCCAAGACTCATGGGATGCAGCAAAAACAGGGAAATTTGTAGCTGCAAACACTTATACTTAAAACAAAAACAAAAAAAAACCCCACAAATTTCTAACATAACCTTCCACCTGAAGGAAATAGGGAAAAAAGGCAAAATAAACCTAAAGTAACAAAAATAAAAATAATTGCAAGCAAATACTCTAAACAATTGCATGCCAACACATTTGATGAGCTAGATGAAATGGACAAGTTCTTACAAACACACAAGCTACCAAAACTGACTCAAAGTATAAACAGGAAATCTGAATGATACTGTAACTAGTAGGAAGATTGACTCAATCAACAAAAAACTTTCATCAACAAAAATTCAAGACCAGATAGCTTCACTGGTGAATTTTAAAGCTTTAAAACTCAAAACTCAGGAGAGGGTTAGATTGAGAATTGGGGATTCGCAGATGCAAACTATCGTGTACAGAATGAGTAAACAAGGCTCTATTGTATAGCACAGGGAACTATATTCAAAATCCTGTAATAAAACATAATAGAAAATAATATGAAAAAGAAGTTCTAAAAAAAACTCTCAAAGCTCAGTAATGAGAAAAGCATCCCAATCAAAATGGACAAAATATTTAAACAGACATTTTAACAAAGAAGTTATAGAGGGCAAATAAATGCATGAAAATATGCTCAAATGCGTGAAATAATACTCAACATTCTTAACCATTCAGTTAAATGACAATAAGATGTCAATAGGGCTTCCCTGGTGGCTCAGTGGTAAAGAATCTGCCTGCCAATGCAGGAGACACAGTTTATCTGGGTTGGGAAGATGCCCCCTGGAGAAGCAAATGGGAACCCACTCCAGTATTCTTGCCTGGGAAATCCCATGGACAGAGGAGCCTGGTGGGTTACAGTCCATAGGGTCGCAAAAAGTTGGACATGACAGTGACTAAACCATCACCAAGATGCTGATACCCACCTGTGAGAATGGCAAAAATTGAACAGCTATTCTAAGCGGTGGGAGGATGTGGAGGAATATGAACTCTCATGCCCTGCTGGTGGGAGTGTAACACGGTGCAGGTACTTCGGAAACCTCCTTGACAGTTTCGGAAAATATGATATGTACACCTAGCATATGACCCGGTCTTCCCTCTCCTAGGTATTTACCAAACAGAAATGAAAGACTATGTCCCTACAAAGATGTATATGTTATTGTTCACAGCAAATTTATAATAACCCAAACCTGAAACAATCCAAATGCCCATTAACCAATGTCCTTATGCGTTCAGGCCACTAGAACAAAATGCAACAAACTGAGTAGCTTATAAACAACAGAAATCTATTTCTCACAGCTCTGGAGGCTGCAAGTCTCAGATGAGGGTGCCAGCCAGGTCGAGCAAGGGCTCTCTTTTGGGCTGCAGACTTCTTGTTGTACACTTAAGTGCCAGAGAAGCCAGTCAAGCTCTCTAGGCCTCTTTCAATATTTTTATTTATTTATTTGGTTACATCGGGTCTTAGTTGCCCTTAGGATCTTTAGTTGTGCTTATGGGATCTAGTTCCTTGACCAGGGATCAAACCCGGACCCCCTGCATTGGGAGCATGGAGTCTTAGCCACTGGACTACTAGGGAAGTCCCATCTCTGGGCCTCTTTTATGGACACCAGTTCTATTCATGAGGGCTCTGTCCTCATGACCTAATCACTTCCCTAAGACTCCACCTCTTAATACCATCACCTTAGGCTTTACCTTTTCAACATATAAATTTCAGGGGGACACCCACACTCACACCACAGCAATGGGTGAATCAAAAAACAAATTATGTTATATCCATACAAGGGAAGAATACTCAACAATGACAATGAATGAGCTTTTGATACATGCAAAAACACAGGTGAATATCAAGGCAGACAAAAAAGTGTACATACTCTATGAACCCATTTATATAAAATTCTAGAGAATGCACAGTAAAGCAGAATGACAGAAAGGAGGTCAGCGGTTGTCTGGAAACGCGGGAGGCAAGTCGGGGAGGGAGGGAGGAATTTAAAGGAAATTTTTGAGAGTGGTGAATATATTCATTATCTTGATCAGGGTGATGGTGTCAATAGATGTGCTCATACCTCAAAATTTATCAAACTGTACACTTTAAAACATGGGTGGTGGTGCTGCTGCTGCTGCTAAGTCGCTTCAGTAGTGTCCGCACCCCACCAGGCTCCTCTGTCCTTGGGATTCTCCAGGCAAGAACACTGGAGTGGGTTGCCATTTCCTTCTCCAATGCATAAAAGTGAAAAGGGAAAGTGAAGTCGCTCAGTCGTGTCCAACTCTTCGTGACCCCATGGACTGCAGCCCACCAGGCTCCTCCATCCATGGGATTTTCCAGGCAGGAATATTGGAGTGGGTTGCCATTGCCTTCTCTGAAAACATGGGTAGTTTATTACATTTCAGTTATACCTTAATAAAGCTGTTTAAAGAAATAACTTTATTTTCCAAAACAAATTAGTGAGAAAAGCACCCGACATTTTTGCACATCTGTTTTATGTCATACTTAATAAAAGAGAGCTGGATTCTCATATCTGCTTGCTATTCAGTATGTTGTATTATGTTGTTTTAGTTTACATATGAAAAGAAAACCCATCTTCATACAAATGTATGGTTGGAAAAGGGAAATATTTTTGAGACAATTGTGAATATTCTTCCTTGATACCACATCAGAACTTGACAAGTGGCAGTTTCTTAAAAGTTAACTTCAGTATGGATTAAATCAGATTAATGAATTTTCCATATTCTGTTATATTAAAATCCTTTGCTCCATTTTATAGTTTGAATGGATCTTTTCCCATGCATGTTTGTACAATAGCACACATTGGTCAGTTAAAAAATATTGGTTTGCTGGATTATGTAGATCTTTCAGATGTTGACATTGTCAATTAAATATTAGGCCAAAGAAAATTTCTGAGTCAATCCGACTCTGCGGGCATACTCGGGATGACATAATAGAGACCCAATCAGAAATTAGCTCCACCCGCTCCTAGAAAGAACCTATCTGCATAAGACACAAAACCCTAAACCGCGCGCGCGTATTATGTAACCAAACAGCTTATGCCAACTGTCTGTCTTTGTCTTAAGTGTATAAATACTCCTGTAATCCTATAGTCAGGGCCCTCTCGCCTCACTCCACTGCGCTGGAGATGGCAGAGTGCCCTAACTCGAGTTAGCAATAAACTCCCTTCTTGCTTTTGCATTACTGTGGTGGACTTGTTCTCTCAGTCGGTTCGGGGACTTGGACTCGGAGCGTAACAGACACATTTCATCTTATATGTAATATCATTTTCATGGAATATTAAAATTATATGTAAGATGAAATGTGTCAGTATCCAAAAGATCTCTGCGTGTGTATGTGTGTGTGATCTTATCTCAAAGTCTTGAAGTATTGGAAAGCTGTCAAATTCTAATTTTCACTTGAAAACTCAAATTTTATAAATGGCAACAGATGCCGTTAGTTGTTTTTCTTGAAATTACCGTCTCATTTCATTTATTTTTTAGAAAATGTCTCCTGAACATTCAAGTCTAAATAACCACAGTGTCAATCACTCTTATAAAAAATAGTTTATCCAAAAAGAAGATTTATCCAAAAGAAAGTGGCTATTTCAACTTGCAGCTCAAACAAACTCACAAGGCTTTTCCTAAAGACAATCATTATATATTACCAGCTGAGCTACCAGGGAAATCCTTACTTATCTTTATACAGCAAAAGTGCTTTTTATGCATACTTCTCATTTTCTAATGCCAAATGTCAAAAAGTTATTTACTCAAGGGCTGAAACAATATAGTTTTTACATCAAGGACATTATTAAGTGAAACTGGTAATTCTTTTTCCTATGATGTATGATGGTAAATTTTATGTATGTATGATGTGAGAGTTGGACTATGAAGAAAGCTGCATGCTGAAGAATTGATGCTTTTAAACTGTGGGTTGGAGAAGACTCTTGAGAGTCCCTTGGACTGCAAAGAGATCCAACCAGTCCATCCTAAAGGAGAGCAGCCCTGGGTGTTCATTGGAAGGACAGGTGTTGAAGCTGAAACTCCAATACTTGGCCACCTGATGCAGAGAGCGGACTCATTTGAAAAGACCCTGATGCTGGAAAAGATTGAGGACAGGAGGAGAAGGGGATGACAGAGGATGAGATGGTTGGATGGCATCAACTCAATGGACACGAGTTTGGGTAAACTCTGGGAGTTGGTGATGGACAGGGAGGCCTGGCATGCTGCAGTTCACGGGGTCGCAAAGAGTTAGACACGACTGAGCAACTGAACTGACTGACTGATGATGGTAAATTAGATAATTAAGTGTAGCTAAGAGTACAGCTTGGTTCTACTGCATTAATTTTTGCAACATTGTCAGAAATTTTGCCCAGCATTGTTTTGAACTATCAGTCCAAATAACACAGTGGGAAAAAAGTCTCTAGGACTCCCTTGGGTCTCCACAGATCACACCTTGAAAAATGTGGATCAAACCCACGTCTCATGTGTCTCCCACATTACAGGCAGAGTCTTTACCTCTGAGCTACCGGGGAACCCATCAGTTGGCTATACTCCAACATAAAATAAAAAGTTTAAATAAAAAATTAAAAAAAAAACCCACCAAACTAGCTTGAATAAAAGTAGGACTTCTTGCAAAGATACACAGCCTTCAGGAAGTTGAATGTTTGAACCCAAGGCTCATCCAGGAAAGCAGCTCCAGTTTGGCTCCAGTGTCCTGGGTTGGAGGGGGCTGGTTAAGTTGAGCGGGGCTCTCCCTGGACTGCAGCTGAAAACCCGCAGCCTCTGTGAGAGCTTGTGTAAAACAAACTTCAAAGTTACTTGGAGGCCTAAGGAGAAAATAAAATTGTTAAAATATATTTTATGTGACTTTTTAAAAAAAAATTATAAAAAGCATTACCTCTGGGTGAAGGAGTGTGTTTGATTGCCCAGACGCCCCTCTGTTCATCTCTCCTGCTCTTTTTCAAACAACTCTTGGCAGATGGATTCGTAAGAGTCTCACGAGAGCTCTTTCAAGCAGTCTCGCTCTGCCTGCAGTGCTCTCTGGTCTTTCATCTCCGTCCTCTGTGCTTCTAGCCATTCCTTTCCTTCACTCACTCTCTCCGCCGGTTAGCAGTCTCAATGATACCTTCTTCCTTAAGTTTGAAAGTGAAGTAGCTCAGTCGTGTCCGACTCTTTGCGACCCCACGGACTGAAGCCCACCAGGTTCCTCTGTCCATGGGATTTCCCAGGCAAGAATACTGGAGTGGGTTGCCGTTTCCTTCCCCAGGGGATTTTCCCGACCTAGGGATCGAACCGGGGTCTCCGGCATTGCGGGCAGATGCTTTACTGTCTGAGCAACCAGGGAATCCCTTAAGTTTAACTTGGTATATTTAACTAGTTTGTGGCATCCCTTTATTTAGCTGCAACACTCATTCCATATGATCTTCCAATGCAAATTAGCAGTCTCTGTAAATCTTCTCAGGTGCAGATTCTCCTGAGAGAATGACTTACCAGTTTGAATTGGCATATGTACACTGCTGCTGCTGCTGCTAAGTCACTTAAGTCGTGTCCGACTCTGTGTGACCCCATAGACGGCAGCCCACCATGCTCCCCCGTCCCTGGGATTCTCCAGGCAAGACCACTGGAGTGGGTTGCCATTTCCTTCTCCAATGCAGGAAAGTGAAAAGTGAAAGGGAAGTCGCTCAGTCGTGTCCGACTCTTAGCGACCCCGTGGACTGCAGCCTACCAGGCTCCTCCATCCATGGGATTTTCCAGGCAAGAGTACTGGAGTGGGGTGCCATTGCCTTCTCCTGATACTATATATAAAACATAACTGATGACAGCCTGCTATGTATCACAGGGAACTAGAGTCAGTGCTCTGTGGTGACCCAAGGGAGAAGGAAATCCAAAAAAAGAGGGGATATATGTAAACAATAGCTGATTCACTTTGCTGTACAGTAGAAACTAACACAACATTGTAAAGCAACTATAGTCCAATAAAAATTAAAAAAAAAAAAGATTCTCCCAAGAGGGAGAATCTGCTTGTTCGAAGGTGATCTGGTAGCTAAGTAGGACTGGGTCAACGGTGATATAATCACTGATATAATTGGCAGTACTGAAGAAGGAAGGTGATCACTAGCTAGCTGTTAGGAAGAGGCATAAAAAGCCAGGAGGGAGTTAGGATGTGGCAGCAAACAGATCAATGTTCTTTGCTCCTAAGTCTCCCAGACCCCTTGAAAAAGGCAGCCCTGAAGGCAAAGGTTTCTAATACTCAGTCCAATGCCACATTCACTACAATATTTGCAGTGAATATACTAAAAGTGGAACTCCTTCCTCCAGAAATGGACTTACATATTGTTGTCACCTGATTTACAGCAGAAGTGCCATCACACTGCAGTGAGAAAGGCTGACCTTTCCAATAAATAGTACTAGAGCAATTGGATATTCATAACAGGGGAGGGAGGCGGATAAACTTCCACAATTCCTCATTTGCTATTGATGTTGCTTAGTTGCTCATGAGTGCGTACTCAGTCATGTCCAACTCTTTGAAACCTCATGGACTGTAGCCTGCTGGGCTCCTCTATTCATGGGATTTCCCCGGCATGTATACTGGAGTGGGTTGCCGTGTCCTCCTCCAGGGGATTTTCCCAACCCGGGGATCCAACCCACGTCTCTTGTGTCTCCTGCATTGGCAGGTGGGTTCTTTACCACTACCCCCGCCTTATCACCTGTTTAGTTGCTCAGTCGTGTCCAGCTCTGTGCAACCTCATGGACTGTAGCCAGCCAGGCTCCTCTGTCTATGGGATTTCCCAGGCAAAAATACTGGAGTGGGTTGCCATTTCCTTCTCCAGGGGATCTTTCCAACTCAAGGAGCTAACCTGTGTCTCTTGCACTGGTAGGGATTGACATGTGGATCTTTAGCACCAAACCACCAGGGGAGCTCCCACTTCCTTGTCATACTTAAAAGCTAATTTGAAACATATCACAGATAATAATGTGAAAGGTATAATGACAAAGCTTCTAGAAGACACATAGGAGAATATTTCCTAAACTTAATGCTAGGCAAAGATTTCTTCAATGGTACACAAAAAAGCACCAAACATAAAAGTCTCAAGAAATTGTTTGAGAATTTGATTTCAATAAAATAAAGAACTTTTGTTTTTCACTATCAAGATAGAAAATAGACAAGCCACAGAATGGGAGAAAATATTTGTAATGCATAATACAATGAAGGACCCATATCAAGAATATATAAAGAACTCCTCTAAATCAGCAAGAAAAAGACAGTCAATCCAAAATAAAAAATAGGCAAACGAAGAAATGTCTCAAAACAATGTATCCGATTGGCCTATAAGCTTATGAAATGTTGGTCAATATCAGAAGTTCCCTGGTGGTGCAGTGGGTAAGAATTCGCCTGCCAATGCAGGAGACACAGGTTCAGAGCCCGGTCTGGAAAGATTCCACATGCCTCGGGGCTACTAGGGCTTCCCTCGTAGCTCAGTTAGTGAAGAGTCCACCTGCAATGTGGGAGACCTGGGTTCAATCCCTGGGTTGGGAAGATCCCCTGGAGAAGGGAAAGGCTACTCACTTCAATATTCTGGCCTGGAGAATTCCATGGACTGTATAGTCCATGGAGTCACAAAGAGTTGGACAAAGTGAGCAACCTTCACTTTCACTTTCAGGGTTACTAAGCCCCTGTGCCACAACCATGAGCCCAAAAGCTCTAGAGCCCATGCTCTGCAACAAAAGAAGCCACCGCAATAAGCCTGAGCACCGCAACAAGGAGTAGCCCCCCTCTGCAAACAGAGAAAGCCCATCAAAGCAATGAAGACCCAAAAATAAACAAATAAAAGAAAATGAATAAGTTGGCCGATGTTATTACTCACCAAGGAAATGCAAACTAAAACCACATGATCAGAAAGAGAAAGACAAGTATCATTTGTATGTGGAAACTAAAAAAATGATGCAAATGAATTTACTTACCAAGGAGAAACAGACTCATGGATTTAGAAACCAAATTTATGATTATCAAAGGGGAAGGCAAGGAGGATAAATTAGGAATTTGGAATTAGCAGATACAAATTCCTACACATAAAATAGATAAACGACAAGGTCCTACTACATAGCACAGGGAACTATATTTATTATCTTGAAATAACTATAATGGAAAAGAAAAAAATAAAAACCACAATGAATTACCACTACATACCCCTGGAATGGCTAAAATTAAAGACTGAGATATCAACACTGGTAAGGCTATTGAGCAATTGGAAATCTTACATGTTAGTGATGAAATCTCAGCCTGACTTATCCTCCCTGCCTTCCCCTTTGATAACCATAAATTTGTTTTCTAAATATCAGAAAACTGTTTGGTAATAAGCACTGAAGTTAAGCATATACCTACCCTTGTTTGTTGTTGTTGTTGTTCAGTTGCCAAGTTGTGTCCCACTCTTGGCAATTTCATGGGCAGAGCACACCAGGCTCCTCTGTCCTCCACCGTCTCCTGGGATTTGTTTAAATTCATGCCCATTGAGTTGGTGATGCCATCTAACCATCGCCCCCTCTGCCCTAGAAGCCAACAATTCTCCGCTTGGGTATATAATGAAGAGAAAAGAGTACTTGTGCCAACTAAAATATAAATGCCAATATGTTCTTAGCAGCTTTATTTATAATGACCCAATATTGAACACAGCCCACATGTCCATTCAACTGGAGAACAGATCCATTCTGATACAGTCGCATAAAGAACACAATTGTTGTTTAGTCACTAAATTGTGTCTGACTCTTCCCAATACCAAGGACAGTAGCCCGCCAGGCTCCTCTGTCTATAGAGGTTCTCCAGGCAAGAATACTGGAGTGGGTTGCCATTTCCTTCTCCAAGGGATCTTCCTGATCGAACCTGCATCTCCTGCTTTGGTAGATAGATTTTTCACCACTGAGCCACCAGGAAAGCTCCATCCCTACTCACACCCTATTATTTGGATTGTATCTAAAACAAAATTTGGGGAGGGGGGGTCAGGATTGGGAGTTCATGTACACTCGTGGCTGATTCATGTCACTGTATAGCAAAACGAATACAATATTGTAAAGCAAAAAAAAATAAATAAAATAAAATAGATGACCAACAAGGACCTACTATATAGTGCAGGGAACTCTGCTCAGTATTATGTAACAACCTAATGGGAAAAAAATTTGAAAAAGAATGGATACATATGTATGTATAACGGAATCACTTTCTGTACACTTGAAATTAATACAATATTGTTAATCAACTAAACACAAATACAAAATCTGTCTTTCCTATAACCAAAATAAATACATACATATATAGATATTAAAAAAAAACAAAATTTATTAAATCATCCATTGCGAATAAAATTCAACAAAGTCAGTGAAGATGAATATATCTAAAATTATCAAACAAGCATTGATATTCTGAAGATAGTTGAGGATAATAAATCTATGAAATGCTATTCCCAACAGTCCTTAGTTCTTAGCAACTGGGCAGTTTGATGTGCATATCATGGGCAGAATAGTGGCACTTCAAAGACATTCACATCCTAATCTCTGTGAATATGGTAAAAGGGATCGTGCTATGTGATTAAATTAAGTGCTCAGTTGCTCAGTCATGTCTGACTCTGTGACCCCATGGACTGTAGCCCACCAGGCTCCTCTGTCCAGGGAGATTCTCCAGGCAAGAATACTAAAGTGGGTTGCCATGCCCTCCTCCAGGGGATCTTCCCACCCTAGGGATCAAACCCAGGTCTCCTGCATTGCAGGCAGATTCTTCTGAGCTACCAGGGAAGCCCAAGAATACTGGAGTGGGTAGCCTATCCCTTCTCCAGGGTGTCTTACCGACCCAGGAATCAAACCAGGGTCTCCTGCATTGCAGGTGACTCTTTACCAGCTGAGCTACCAGGGAAGCCCACACATTATGTGTATGCTATGTATATTCTGTGTTTCTGGTGGTTTAGTCAATAAGTTATGTCCAGTTCTATGTATATACTAGCTAAACCTGTCTTACTTGAAGTTACGTGGGTAAGTACATTCCTCTGTGTTCTTTGCTACCAAGGAGTGGAGAGTGTGTGTGCTTGCAGAGTGTGTATGCATGTGTTTACACAGTGTGTTTGTGTCAGGAAGATGAAGAGAGAAGTGAAAAGGCACAGGGGGCAGAAAGCAGTGATGATTTGGGGAGAACAAGGGATAATGGGGTGGGAGAGCCTGGCCATGGGACTAACAGAAATGGACAAGGTCATCATCGAGGCTTCTTGATACGTTTGGCACATGTGGCTTCCTGTGTCCCTCGGATTCCCTTTCTCTTAAACATAGCACATAGAGAAGAGGGTACAGTAGCCCTTCTGTCTACATCACTGATCCATCACTGGATTTACTCAAAAAGTCAGTTCACCTTCTTCTAAAGAGCTGGTCTGTAGACTCTATAGGTTAGGACTCCTGCTCAAAAGGGGTACAAACCCAGTTTGGGCCAATATCTGGCTTCTCCTGGGCTGTTGGGCACCTTCCCACTGGCCTGCTTAGGGCTGGGACCATGAGGGGTGACTCCTGCATCCATATTCTGCCGGTTTCACCAGTCCAGACCACAGAGACACTTAGAGTGAGTGCTATAACCAGGAGGGAGCCATCAGCTGTGTTTGCATCAAATATGAGAGCCTTGAAAACGGTATGGGGCAGACTCAGCAAGCACAACAGGAGAGTTGTTCAGTCTGTCTCTGAGCTGCTGGTCTGGCTCTGAGTGTGACCAGCACAGCCAGCACTGCCCGGACAGCCCAGTAGACTTGCAGCTCCTGTCTAGCCCAGTAGGAGGCAGCATCGCCCCTCCCATTGTTCAGCCTTGGCATTTCTGCAGGCTGTGATGCTGGGCTTCCGTCTCAGCAGGAACAGGATTGGAAAAGTGATTTTATCTTCAGAAAACTGCATCACACCTCAAATGTCAAGACTCTCAAAGAGTAATCTAGATTTTCCTCCTCCTTTTAAGTCTCAAATTTCAAAGCAGAATCATAAAACAGAAGGAGACTTTGGGATTATATTACTTCCAATATTCTGGTTTAAAGATGAAGAAATAGGAAAACTTAAGACCTAGAAATAAAATACATGACAAGAGGCAAAGCAAGATTCAAAGATATATTTTAGTATTTGGTAGCAAGTTGCAAGTCATCTGAACCAAACATAGAGTAATAAAGGAAAGATTAAATGATCTAAATGATGTTCCGTTATCAGTTTTTAAAAGGCAGGACTAAACTTTTAGAGGAAAACAAATCACAAAAAAAAAACCCCACCCAAGTAACCTTGAAGAAGAAACACTTGTACAATGATTTGGACAAGCACTGTGTGCTAGAAATATAACTTGAGCCACAAAGATTAAGTCATAGACATAATTTTAAGGTGACTGCCAGAATATTTTTGAAAGATAAGAAGAAATGGGTGAAATTAATTTTAATAATACTTTAATCCACATATCCAATATATTATTTTACCATGTAATCAAGAAAGCACTGTGAATGGGAGCTGTCGCATTCTTTTTCTGTACTAAGTCTTTGAAAGGCTGGTGTGTATTTTACTCTCAGAGCACCTCTCAGTTCTGACATTTCAAATGCTCAGTAGCCACGTGCTGGTGGTTCCTGTACTGGACTGTGCAGAATTGAACACCAGGTTCATTCTGGACCTCGCAAAGCTAAGGACTCATCACACAGACACCTGTGCTCACCCAGAGCCCTTCCGAGAAAAGGTTTACCCAAATACAATGGGTAAAACGCCTTTGATCAAAATAACCTACATTTCACTCCACCTCCCCTCCTCAGCTAAAGTCCAGAGGACACATATTCATCGCCTCCTTGCTATTCTTAAACAGTGAGCTAGGGTGGACGTGGTCAGGTCAGTGCCAACGGGGTTGGATAGAAGAGGCTGTCCTGCTCTCTCCCAGAGGGACCCCACCCTCCATGACCCAGGAGGGGTTCATACGCTATCAGCAACCAGCAAGCCCGCTGAGAACAAATGTGCTGAAAACACCAGGGTCAGCATTCACAGAACTGCCCTTTCTATGTAGGGGCTAGGGAGAGAAGCAGCTGTCATCAGAGTGTGTTACGAGGACAAACAGAACACCTTGAGCACGTTGCTCCTTCTAGACAACAGCAGCCAAACAAACAAGACAGCTTTCAGGACCTCCAGACACTTTCATGTACTTAGGAAAGGATAGCTGTTTCAGTCTCAACATCGAAATAGAGGACACTCAGGCCAACCTGGACACCAGCAAGGAATGGGTTAAGGGACCTCCGAGGCCCACCTTCACAGCAGGGACTGGGGTGCTCACGTGTCTTTTGGGGGCAGTGGGTGGTTTGTACTCTGCTCTCCTCAGCAGCCTTTGAGGTTTGCTGTTATTGTTAGCTGGGGCCAGTGTCTATGCACACCCCAAAACACCACCATCTCCCACCTTGGGGGACTGTGGCTTTTCTCTCCCTTGCAGTGACCTCAGAGGTGGAGGTTTTCTCATTCAACACTGAGCAGAGCTGCACGCTGACCCTGACCCAGCTTCACCCTAACTGCACTGAAGTAAAAGAAGCATCTGCTCCAAAAGGAGCCTGAGTCTTCCCTGTATTTATGGAGTCCACCCATCCCTAGAATACTGTGATAAGGATCTTTGTCATTCAGAGCCTCTGAGCCTTTTGTTCTAAAAATAATGATTGACAGCCACCGACCACTAACCCTATTCTGCTCTGGTCCACTGTAGTAACTCATGTGATGCCCTTTCCAGTAGTACTACTTTCAACTCCATTCTAAGTGCTTTACTTACTGCAACAGCTTCCTAGGGCTGCTGTAACAAAGTACCACCAACTGGGCAGATTCAACAAAAGGGATTTGTTTTCTCACAGTTCTGGTGACTAGAAGTCCAGGATCAAGGTGTTGGCAAGCCTGATTCCTCCTTGCAGTTTTGAGAGTCAGTTCCATGCCTACTGCAAGCTTCTGCAGGCTTATTGGAGATCTTCGGTGCTCCTTAGCTTGTAATAGAAGCATTGTTCCGGTTTCTGCCTTTATCTTCACATACCATTCTCCCTGCATATATCTGTGTCTAACTAACTTCCCTGTTTTCTAAGGACACCAGTCATCCTAGATTAGGGCCCACCCTAAGGACCACATCTTGACTAATTACATCTGCAATGACGCTGTTTGCAAAGATTGCTCTCTGAGGTACTAGGGCTTAGGACTTCAACATGTATTATCGGGGGCACAATCCAAGCTCTAACTAATACATTAGCCATTTAGTCTTCTTAGGAGCCCTCTGAGACATATTCTTTGATAGTTTCTCTCCAGTTTGTAGAGGAGAGCACCGCGGCACAGAGAGAGGAAATGACTTGCCGAGATCACATGGTGAGTGCGAGTCTGCTGAGCAACCCTGAGATAAGAACTGTTACTACCATCTCGAACTTACATTTAAGGAAACAAAAGTATGCAAGGGTCACAAAACGCACCCTGGATTACAGCTAGTCATTGGAAGAGCTGAAATTGAACCCATTGCTACTTAGCTCCAGTGTCTAAGCTGTTGACCACTCAGCTCTCCAACTTCTCTAAAATGAAAGAAATCTTTCCAGAATTTAGGAAAGGCTAGTTTATTGCAATTTCACACTTTCAAAGCCAATGTTTTGGCACGGGTGGTTGTATCGTATTAGTGCTTGGAAAGGCATGGTACTGATACTTTGTGTCAGGGGAACCAGGAGAGCATCAGGAATGGATAAAGGGACCTAGAAGGTTTGCAAGCGCTTGATCCCCTACCCAGCACTGTCCTGAACCACCCCAGCCTCTGCCATGAACAGGGAAAGGACGAACCAGGTCATTCTGGGCTGCTTTGGTTAAAATAAAAGTGGGATAGGGAGCAAAAGGATTTAGGCTGAAAAGAGCAGAAATCCCATGGATTTCCCCTTATTCTTTCCTCATCACTGGAAGAAAATGAGTCCCACCTTATTCACTCATGAGGAAATGGGGAGTCCAGCTTCAAAGCAAACAGATAGTCTCACATTGAGTCTTGTGCAGTGGTTTTGCACTAAAAAACGTAAATGAAGAGGCACAGAAACTATGATTTGAGAGTTGTCTCATTAAAGTCACAGTTGGGGTCCACGTGGCCCTCAGGACTTGCTGTTCAACCCCTGCTTAAATTCTGAGAGTAATTTGCTGAATTCGTTTCTCCTAACCCGGCTGTTCATTGTAATTGTTGGTGAATAGTATTTGAGTTGTTTTTTCAATACACTTGGTATGAGTCTGGTATTTGCATGGTTCTAACAGACATCTCCCAGTTTAAAGAAGTTTCTTTTATTTATTTTTTAAAGTGTTATCTCTTCTCTATATCTTCATTGCTTATGTATACACATACACCTACCCACACCCCAGCACATATACTTCTTTCCAAAACTATTCAAAAGTAAATCATGACATTTTATTCCTAGAAACTTCAGCATGTATCTCTTGAGAACAAGAACATTCTACAAAACCAAAATATCCTACCCAAGAAAAGTCATGTTGGTACAATGTTATAAACCAATATATAGTCTATATTCAGAGTCTCTAAATGGCTCCAAGGATGTCCTTCAAAGATTTTTTTTTTTTTTTTTTTTGCAGTTTGGAAGCCCATCAAGATCACTTACTTCATTTTGGTCCCACTTAATTTCCTTTGATCTATGACATTCCCCCATCAATCTCCCTTTAATAGAAGTGACATTTTTGAGAAGTTCAGGCCAGCTGTCTTGAAGAATGTCTCACAGAGGATGTCCAGCCATAAAACTATGTTCAAAAGTTAATCTAATTTGTTCTTTTATTCTGTGTGGTTAATTAAGAAGTTTCCTTTATTTGACTCTTATGAACTAGACACCATACTAGGAATAACTGTATCTAAAATAAGTCAATCATATTTACACTGTTAGTGTAAAAGCTCCATGAGGGCATTGATGTCGTCTATTTGATTTACTTCTGTATCCTGAGGACCTAGGAAAATGCCTATTACTGAGCAGCATAAGTAATGATGACAATAATAATAATAATGAACAAATAGCCATGTATAAATATTCCCTTCCATTTTATACATGTGGAAACTTGCTAAATATGCTGTTCTGCATGTTGCTTTTTTTTTCTTTAAGCTTATTTATATACACTGCAGATTGTCAACAGAGAGGCAGGAGGCAGAACTGAAAAGAATTCCAAGCAGAAAAAAGCAACTCTCCATCCACGCATTTGGGTACTAATCCCAGGAAGCAGCCATCACCCAGCATGAATCAGACCTGCTGGGCAGGGCATGCCTGGTATGTGTCAGAGCCCTCTTTGTTCTGTTTTTAAGTAAGATGATCCACGTGATAGCCATTGTGTCTCAGTGCTCAGCATGGAGAATCAGTTAAATTTTTAAATATCTGTTTTGCCCCGTGGAATCCCTTTATCTTCCTACCAAGCTAAACATGAGTGACTTACACATTTGCTGTTGTTAAGTCACAAAGCCATGTCTGATTCTTTGCCACCCCATGGACTGCAGCCAGGCTTCCCTGTCCCTCACAATCTCCCCAAGTTTGCCCAAGTTCATGTCCACTGAGTCGGTGATGCTATCCAACCATCTTATCCTCTGCTACCCTCTTCTCCTTTTGCCTTCAATCTTTCCCAGCATCAAGGTCTTTTCCAATGAGTCGGCTCTTTGTAACAGGTGGCCAGAGTGCTGGAGCTTCAGCTTCAGTGTTAGTTCTTCCAAGGAGTATTCAGTATTTATTTCCTTCAGGATGGACTGGTTGGATCTCCTTGCAGTCCAAGAGACTCTCAAGAGTCTTCTCCAGCACCACAATTTGAAAGCATCAGTTCTCTGGCACTCAGCCATTCTTATGATCCAACTCTCACATCCATACATGACTACTGGAAAGACAATAGTTTTGACTATATGGACCTTTGTTGGCAAAGTGATGTCTATGCTTTTTAATACACTGTCTAGTTTCATCATAGCTTTCCTTCCAAGAAGCAAGTATCTTCCAATTTCATGGCTGCAGTCACCATCTGCTGTGATTTTGAAGCCTTAGAAGAGAAAATCTATCACTATTTCCACTTTTCCCCCCAATATTTGCCATGAAGTGATGGGGCCAGATGCCATGATCGTATTTTTTTTAATGCTGAATTTTAAGCCAGCATTTTCACTCTCCTCTTTCACCTTCATCAAGAGGTTCTTTAGTTCTTTGCTTTCTGCCATTAGAGTGATATCATCTGCATACCTGAGGTTGTTGATATTTCTCCCAGCAATCTTGACTCCAGTTTGTGCTTCATTCAGCCTGCCATTTCGAATGATGTACTCTGCATGTAAGTTAATAAGCAGGGTGACAATATACAGCCTTGATGTACTCCTTTCCCAGTTTGGAATCAGTCCATTGTTCCACGTCTGGTTCTAACTGTTGCTTCCTGACCCACATACAGTTTTCTCAGGAGACAGGTAAGATGGTCTGGTATTCCCATCTCTTTAAAGAATTTTCCACAGTTTGTTGCAGTCCACACAGGCTTCCCTGGTGGCTCAGATGGTAAAGAGTCTGCCTGCAATGCGGGAGACCCAGGTTCGATCCCTGGGTTGGGAAGATCCCCTGGAGAAGGAAATTGCAACCCACCCCAGTATTCTTGCCTGGAAAATCCCATGGATGGAGAAGCCTGGTAGGTTACAGTCCATGAGGTCTCAAAGAGTCAGACACGACTGAGCGACTTCACTTCACTTCTACACACTGAAAGGTTCACACGTTATAAGCACTCAAATGTGTAGGAGGTGAATTAAATGTTAAGCTCAACTAAAAAATAATTTATATTAATCTTTTAAGTTAAGGTGATTAAAACAACAGTGAGATACCACTACGCACTTACTAGAATGGCCAAACCTCAGAACGCTGACAACACCAAGTGCTACCCAGGATGTGGAGCAACAGAAAGTCTCATGCATTGCTGGTGGGAATGCAAAATGGTACAGCTACTTTGGAAAACAGCTGGCATTACAAAACTAGACATATTCTTATCAGATAATCAGGCAATCGTGCTGTTGGTATTTATCCAAAGAGCTGAAAACTTATGTCCATATAAAAGCCTGCACACAGATGTTTATAGCAGCTTATTCATGATTGCCAAAATTTGAAAGCCACCAAGATATCCTTCATTAGGTGAATAGATAAATAAACTGGCACCTCCAGATAATGGAATATTGACAGTAAAAGTGTTGGTTGCTCAGTCATGTTTGATTCTTTGCAACCCCATCGGCTGTAGCCCACCAGGCTCCTCTCTCCATGGAATTCTTCAGCCAAGAATACTGGAGTGGGTAGCCATTCCCTTCTCCAGGGGATCTCCCAAACCCAGGATCAAACCCAGATCTCCTGCATTGCAGGCAGACTCTTTACCACCTGAGCCACAGAAATGAGCTGTCAACCCATGAAAAGGCATAGAGGAAACTTAAATTCATGTTTCTAAGTGAAAGAAGCCACTTTCTGAAAAGGTTGCATACTATATGATACCAACTATATGACATTCTGGAAAAGACAAAACTATGGAGACAGTAGAGTGATTGCCCGGGGTTGTCCCCACAAGGGGTAAGTGAGGGATGAATAAGCAGAGCACAGAAGAATTTCAGAGCAGTAATAAAATAATCCCATATGATACGGTAATGATGTATATGTGCAATTATATATTTGTCAAAACCCTCAGAATGTACAGCTATGGACTCTGGGTGATAATAATGTATCTGTAGGTTTATCAGTTAAAATGAACATGCTGCTCTGTGGGGAATATAGGTGAGGGGAGGCTCTGTGTGTGTGGGGGGGGAGTTTATGTACCATCCTCTTACTTCTGCTATGAACTTGAAGTTGTTGTTAAAAGATAAAACTTTAAAAAATTAACACATTAAACAGATTTTTAAATTAGGTAGCCTTTGGAATAATGATGGAGTTTAACACAATAGGCTACTTGTGAAATCATTTAGGTGAATTGTGCCCAATGCCTACCCACCAATCAACTTCATGACCTAGGGCCACATGTTTCTCCTTGCATTTGAGTGTGTCCCACTTCTGTCTATGGGGTCACACAGAGTCGGACATGACTGAAGCAACTTAGCAGCAGCAGCACTTCTATAAGAATCAGCTAATGCAAAAGCCCCATTCCCAGATGGCAGTGTCAAAGTCTTCACTTATGACCAAGGACATCTTGGTTGCTTCCTATTATAGTTTGGGTAATTATGGTATCGTTAGAAAGAAAAGGAGATAAGTCAGACGTCTTGGAGTCTAGAAGTTGTAACAGCATGAGATGAATGGGTCATCAGTGATCAAAGGGGATCCCTTAGCAGAGGGCCCTAACCTCTGGGATCTATGGAGCTGATGTAACAATAATGAAATAAACTGCACAATATACAAATATATTAATAATGCACTTCAGTTGTCACAGTCTGTGGAAAAATTGTCTTCCATGAAACTGTTGTCTAGTGCCAAAATGTTGGGGATCACTTCCTTACTGGATGTACTCTTATCATAGATTTTCTGCTGAGTATCATAGACTTTCTACAGAGGTTCTATAGAAGTATCATAGACTTTCCGCAGAGCACTCTCAGAGCCCCCTGAAACGTCTCTTCCCCATGAATGTATGCTCCACGAGAGCAGGGCTTTCATCTTTCTCATTCACAACTGGATCTCCAGTTCAGTTCAGTTCAGAAGTTCAGTCGTGTCAGACTCTTTGTGACCCCATGAATTGCAGTACACCAGGCCTCCCTGTCCATCACCAACTCCCAGAGTTCACTCAGACTCACGTCCATTGAGTCCGTGATGCCATCCAGCCATCTCATCCTCGGTCGTCCCCTGCTCCTCCTGCCCCCAATCCCTCCCAGCATCAGGGTCTTTTCCAATGAGTCAACTCTTCGCATAAGGTGGCCAAAGTACTGGAGCTTCAGTTTTAGCATCATTCCTTCCAAAGAACACCCAGGACCGCTCTCCTTCAGAATGGACTGGCTGGATCTCCTTGCAGTCCAAGGGACTCTCAAGAGTCTTCTCCAACACCACACTTCAAAAGCATCAATTCTTCGGCACTCAGCCTTCTTCACAGTCCAACTCTCACATCCATACATGACCACAGGAAAAACCATAGCCTTGGCTAGACGGACCTTAGTCAGCAATGTCTCTGCTTTTGAATATACTATCTAGGTTGGTCATAACTTTTCTTCCAAGGAATAAGCACCTTTTAATTTCATGGCTGCAGTCACCATCTGCAATGATTTTGGAGCCCAAAAAAACAAAGTCTGACACTGTTTCTACTGTTTCCCCATCTATTTGCCATGAAGTGATGGGGCCAGATGCCATGATCTTCGTTTTCTGAATGTTGAGCTTTAAGCCAACTTTTTCACTCTCCTCTTTCACTTTCAATTCACCATCTGCAGTGATTTTGGAGCCCAAAAAAACAAAGTCTGACACTGTTTCTACTGTTTCCCCATCTATTTCCCATGAAGTGATGGGGCCAGATGCCATGATCTTCGTTTTCTGAATGTTGAGCTTTAAGCCAACTTTTCCACTCTCCTCTTTCACTTTCAACAAGAGGCTTTTTAGCTCCTCCTCACTTTCTGCCATAAGGGTGGTGTCATCTGCATATCTGAGATTATTGATATTTCTCCCAGCAATCTTGATTCCAGCTTGTGTTTCTTCCAGTCCAGCATTTCTCATGATGTACTCTGCATATAAGTTAAATAAGCAGAGTGACAATATACAGCCTTGACGTACTCCTTTTCCTATTTGGAACCAGTCTGTTGTTCCATGTCCAGTTCTAACTGTTGCTTCCTGACCTGCATACAGATTTCTCAAGAAATCTACATATATATACATACGTATACACACACATACATAATACGTATTTTTCCTGGACCATGGAGCTTAGGAAATCTTAGTTCCCTGACCATGCATTAAACCCAGGCTCGCTGCAGTGAAACTACTGAATTCTATCCACTGGACTGTCAGGAAATTGCCTAATTAAAAAAAAAAAAAGCAAAACACTTTTCTAAATACCTCTTAGAAATCGATCACTAGATAGACATATGTCTAGGCATTTTATGACATTAACAAGTGGTTCATGTCAGCTATATTGTGCAATACAAAAGGACAGTCATCAAAATAGAAAAAGTTATTAAGTGAAACATTCTCTACTTACACAGTTCAGTTCAGTTCAGTCACTCAGTCCTGTCTGATTCTTTGTGACCCCATGACCTCAGTACACCAGGCCTCCCTTTCCATCACCAACTCCCAAAATCCACCCAAACCTATGAACACTGAGTCGGTGATGCCATCCAACCATCTCATCCTCGGTCGTCCCCTTCTCCTGCCCCCAATCCCTCCCAGCATCAAAGTCTTTTCCAATGAGTCAACTCTTTGCATGAGGTGGCCAAAGTACTGGAGCTTCAGCTTTAGCATCATTCCTTCCAGAGAAATCCCAGGGTTGATCTCCTTCAGAATGGACTGGTTGGATCTCCTTGCAGTCCAAGGGACTCTCAAGAGTCTTCTCCAACACCACAGTTCAAAAGCATCAATTCTTCGGTGCCCAGCTTTCTGCACAGTCCAACTCTCACATCCATACATGACCACAGAAAAAACCATAGCCTTGACTAGACAGACTTTAGTCAGCAAAGTAATGTCTCTGCTTTTGAATATGCTGTCTAGGTTGGTCATAACTTTTCTTCCAAGGAGTAAGCGACTTTTAATTTCATGGCTGTAATCACCATCTGCAGTAATTTTGGAGCCCAGAAAAATAAAGTCTGACACTGTTTCCACTATTTTCCCATCTATTTCCCATGAAGTGATGGGATTTCCAAATCATTTTAGCATTTTTATACTGTAAATGTTGTTTTTTAAAAAACATAAATACTACATTATGAATCTAGTAACATAAGACTAAATCTTATTGAACAAATAATATGCAAGAATTGCTAATTCATGGTTCCATACCTAACAAGATGGTTTTTTCAAGCTTTTAAAGGGTTGTAGTTTTCCATTGGTCTGAGGACTAAAAAATAAGTGCAACCTCAAATAAAAGTAATAAACTTATTTACCTCCTTTACACTACTCACAATATTCATATTAACAATACCAAGTATAAGAACAAACTCTAACAGTTTAGCAGTATTATATATCCATTCCTATGTAAAACCATTGTCTCAAATGTGTCTATCATCAGTCTACTTTCAACCATATTTATTCATAGAGACAAGAAATAATCAGCTCAAATGAACACTGAATCACAATCTAAACCTTAAAATTATCACTTTGTTTCAAAATAATTATTCCTCAATGTTTGCACCAGTAGTACTATTTGTCACATGATCTACCATAGAATTTACAGTGTGATACATACACTGTAATTCTAATATTAATCAATGCTTAAGATATTTACTCCTGCTTCTTATCTGGGCTTCCCAGGTGGCAGAGTTGGTAAAGAATGTGTCCATCAATGCAGGAGACATGGGTTCGTTCCTTGGGCCAGGAAAACACCCTGGAGGAGGAAACGGCAACCTGCTCCAGTATTCTTTGCTGGAAATCCCAAGGACAGAGGAACCTAGTGAGCTGCAGTCCATGGGGTATCAAAGAGTTGGACTCGACTGAGCACATGTTTTTTATCATAATACTAATTTTTTTTCCCCAATCAGGGGTCAAACCCAGGCCCTTGGCTGTGAATGCATGAAGCCCTGCAACAGGATCATCAAGGAATTTCCACAATACTACTAATTCTTATTACCACTTTTCACAGGATGGGAAAAGGGTCAGAATTATGTCTTTTCTATTTATTGGGTGATGACATGGCCGAGCAGATACAAATACAGCCGCTCTTCAACAATTTTATATAATCATAGTGGAGGCTCTGGATTCATTACATTAATAGCCTAATCTCTATCCAGCTTAAACCCATGCGACCCACAACAAATATTTATCCTTAACCTAAATCTTTGGAGCATTCTTTGGCATTGCCTTTCTTTGGAATTGGGATGAAAACTGACCTTTTCCAGTCCTGTGGCCACCGCTGAGTTTCCAGATTTGCTGGCAAATTGAGTGCAGCACTTTCACAGCATCATCTTTCAGGATTTGAAACAGCTCAACGGGAATTCCATCACCTCCACTAGCTTTGTTCATAGTGATGCTTTCTAAGGCCCACTTGACTTCACATTCCAAGATGTCTGGCTCTAGATTAGTCAACACATCATCATGATTATCTGGGTCATGAAGATCTTTTTTGTACAGTTCTTCCGTGTATTCTTGCCACCTCTTCTTAATATCTTCTGCTTCTGTTAGGTCCAGACCATTTCTGTCCTTTATCGAGCCCATCCTTGCATGAAATGTTCTCTTGGTATCTCTAATTTTCTTGAAGAGATCTCTAGTCTTTCCCATTCTGTTCTTTTCCTCTATTTCTTTACATTGATTGCTGAAGAAGGCTTTCTTATCTCTTCTTGCTATTCTTTGGAACTCTGCATTCAGATGCTTATATCTTTCCTTTTCTCCTTTGCTTTTTGCTTCTCTTCTTTTCATCACCTCCACTAGCTTTGTTCGTAGTGATGCTTTCTAAGGCCCACTTGACTTCACATTCCAAGATGTCTGGCTCTAGATTAGTCAACACATCATCATGATTATCTGGGTCATGAAGATCTTTTTTGTACAGTTCTTCCGTGTATTCTTGCCACCTCTTCTTAATATCTTCTGCTTCTGTTAGGTCCAGACAATTTCTGTCCTTTATCGAGCCCATCCTTGCATGAAATGTTCTCTTGGTATCTCTAATTTTCTTGAAGAGATCTCTAGTCTTTCCCATTCTGTTCTTTTCCTCTATTTCTTTACATTGATTGCTGAAGAAGGCTTTCTTATCTCTTCTTGCTATTCTTTGGAACTCTGCATTCAGATGCTTATATCTTTCCTTTTCTCCTTTGCTTTTTGCTTCTCTTCTTTTCACAGCTGTTTGTAAGGCCTCCATATAGGTCATTACAAGTATTGAGCAGAGTTCCCTTTGCTATAAAGTAAGCCCTTATTATCTATTTTATATATACTGAATGGTATTGATATATACACTATATATAAAATAGATAATAAGGGCTTACTTTATAACAAAGGGAACTCTGCTCAATACTTGTAATGACCTATATGGAGACAGAATCTAAAAACGAGTGGTTATATATATATATATATATATATATATATGATTCACTTTGCTCTACAGCAGAAACTAACACATTTCTCCAATCAAAATTAATTTAAAAAATAATAAATATACACATGGAAGTATAACTGAAGTCACTGTACTACCATACTATAAAACACAGGCCTACACTTTTAAAATATTTTATAACTTAAAATGATTCATGATTTGCCCCCACCAGTAAAAAGTCAAAAACCATTTCGCAGGAAGAATATTTATAACCATATGAAAGAGAATGTCCCTATCCTGAATCCTAGTCTGACAAATTTCTGTAGTTATAGAGTCAGTGTCAAAGATTCTCTCCCCTCTCCTCTTATTCTTTTGCTTTTGACTCTCTGCAATCTTGATAAACCACAGTACAAAGCTTCTCTAAAAGTCTAGATAGGAGCCTTCCTCCTGGCCTTTCTCCAGTATACCTGCTAACTGTTAGGTGGTTTATTCATGATTTGCCCCCACCAGTAAAAAGTCAAAAACCATTTCGCAGGAAGAATATTTATAACCATATGAAAGAGAATGTCCCTATCCTGAATCCTAGTCTGACAAATTTCTGTAGTTATAGAGTCAGTGTCAAAGATTCTCTCCCCTCTCCTCTTATTCTTTTGCTTTTGACTCTCTGCAATCTTGATAAACCACAGTACAAAGCTTCTCTAAAAGTCTAGATAGGAGCCTTCCTCCTGGCCTTTCTCCAGTATACCTGCTAACTGTTAGGTGGTTTGAGGGAAGTTGCACATGAATTTGTTCTATGGAGCAAAGGAGACAATGGAAGGAGAGAGATGGTAAGTATGTTGACAATGTACAAAGCTACATGAGTTAATATAGAAGTCAGAAGAAAGGAATGGTCTTCAAAGGAGTTTGTGGTAGACCTACAACCCTCATTTCCCTTCCTCATCTTTCTCTCCAATATCTTGTTGTCAACATTTTTATGGTTATCTAGACCTTTTAGGCTTCTGGGAAATACCATATGTATGAATGATTCAAAAAATGTGATACATGCCTCATCTAGGTTGTCTTGATTTAATGTCACTGTTTTTCTTTAAGACAATCTCTGATTGCTTTATTCATTGTAATTCTTTTCATATGCATAGTATTTGTATTACAAAAACAATATAACATTAAAAAAAATTTTGAAGAAAAAAATTATCCATAATTTTATCACTTTAAAGCAGTTATTTTGATTTTCATGTATTCTCATGCATTCTTTGTCCAAATGTATACCTGTTTTTTTATAGATGTAATTCTAGCACCCGATTTTGTTGAATGTTTGTTCTTAATGTTGCATCCTAAACATAATTTTGCATTGCTCTACATATGTTTTGTATATCTTTTAATAGCTGCACAATGTTCCATAAAGTTGATGTACCATAATTCACCTTTCCCTAGTTGGGAATTTTGCTTGAAGTTTGCCTTTCCCTACTGTACATAAGAGCCAGAAATGAACATTTTGTACATTGTTAACATTTTCTAAACATTTCTACATTCACTCATTGTTGTTTTAGTATAACATTATATGAACACATGAGCTTGGTTGAGCACATCCATATATATAACACAAACATCTCCTTTATCATCAAGCTTTCCTAGAGCTAGAATTTGCATTAGCTACCATCAACTCCTGTTTGGTAAACTGAAGCCTAATGATGCTGTGTTATTATATGGCATAACTAACAACATTTAAGAATGAGAAACTGAAATACACAATAGTCATTAGATACACACAAGATACACCAATAAATTAGGAGTTGATTTTACTATATTTAGTCCTACAATGCATCTTATTTCTGGGTTATTACTGTTGTTTAAAGACTACAATTTAAAACTGTTAGTGAATGTTGGTTGTATTTTGGAGTGTAGGCTATTCAATAAATGTTATTATTGCTAGATAAATATAGTTTCCAGATCCAAGTGTTCTAGAAATTTTTTTTCAGATAATCCCCACAAACATAATAACATTGAACCGTGATTGATTCATTTGCTGTATGAATGGAATTCTTGATTTGCTAATACATCTTTTTTGAGTACCAACTAGACACTCATCACATACAACAGAAAAGATGCTAAACATACAGCTGATCTCACATAAACCACATACTCCTATGCATTAAAAAAAAAAAAAATCCAGTACTGTATGTTTAGGGCTTCCCTGGTGGCCCAGTGGATAAAGCGTCTGCCTGCAATGTGGGAGACCTGGGTTCGATCCCTGGGTCGGGAAAATCCTCTGGAGAAGGAAATAGCAACCCACTCCAGTATTCTTGCCTGGAGTATCCCATGGACAGAGAAGCCTGGTAGGCTACAGCCCATGGGGTCACGAAGAGTCAGACACAACCGAGCAACTCCTCTCACTCACCACAAGATACTGGACAGTCACATGCCTTCATTCTACCTGTAGACACGCAGGCAAAAATTACAAATAAAAGAAGCTACAGAAGTAAGTATGGGGGTTACAGACTGAATGTCTTCTGAGTAGTGCAAGTGATAAAAAACTAGTGAAGCTGATGAATATAAGAAGATATGACGAGTAGGCTTCATCTCAAACTGGAAGGCGTATCAAGCCCAAGCCATTTAAGCTCAAAATGTCACAAAATAATGTTCATGGGAATAAAAACAAACTTGAGGACAAGATTAACTTAGCAGGCCATGGGTTTACAATAACTGAAGTATGTATTAAATGATACGATAAAGACCGCTGGTGTCACAAAATGTTAAATGTGAACTGGGAAGTGTCAAGCAAGATGTCTCAGGAGATGCAGGATGGTAGCTGGATTCTGCTGCAGGCTGGGTTCCCTTGCAACCCAGCTCTGGGATGGAGGTTAGCATTCAGGAATTTTATCATGGCATGTTCTTGGGATTAATGCTTGAGGAATCATGGTGGAAGAAGAAAGACTGGACAGATGGAGGAGGTGAGATTCAAAGAGTCTCCACTAACCCCTAAGTTGCCATGGAGGTAGGATGGTCACAGTTTGGAGTGAGAGAGCTGTACTTTATACCCATATGTTAATCAGCTCCTGGACATAGGAAAAGGATATGACCTTGAGTGACATAGGTCTCTTCAGCTGAGATAATGCCTGAGAGGATTAACACCTGAGAATTGTCTTAAGTGGATTTCTTACCTGCCAAGATACTAATGTCTTTATTTCTGAAGGGAGGTTTTAGTGCACCACAGCAGCTACATAACCACATTGGGGAAAGAAAATCATCCCAAGCTACTCATTTCTAGTTACACTGCAATTACCTATTGTGTTAGTCACAGTAGAGAAACAAAACCAGTAGGAGATATACAGATACAGATATAGGTTTATGCGTTTATGTGCTCAGTTGTGTCCGACTCTTTTGATCCCATGGACTGTAGCCCGCCAGGCTCCTCTGTCCATGAGATTCTCCAGGCGAGAATACTGGAGTGGGCTGCCATGCCCTCCTCTAGTGGATTTCCTGATCTAGAGATAGAACTTGCGTTTCTGATGTTTTCTGCCTTGACAGGCAGATACTTTACCACTAGCACCAACTGGGAAGCTCAATATAGATTTATATTTTATAGTTATAAAAGCATACCTCATTTTATTGTGCTTCACTTTATTGTGCTTTGTAGAAATTGCATTATTTACAAATTGAAGGTTTGTTGCAATTCTGCATCAAGCAAGTCTATTAGCTCCATTTTTCCAAACACATTTGCTTACTTCAGACTCTTAGTGTCACATTTTGGTAATTCTCAAAATATTTTAAACCTTTTCATTATTATTATATTTGCTATGGTTATCAGTGATTTTTGATGTAACTGCTATGATTTGCTGAAGGCTCAGATGATGGTTAACAATTTTTTTGGCAAGAAAGTATTTTTAATTAAAATTTGTATGATTTTTTTAAACATGATACTACTGCATACTTAATATAGTATATTGTAAGCATATTTTATGGGCTTCCCTGGTGACTCATTGGGCAAAGAATCCACCTGCATGCAGGAGACCTGGTTTCAATCTGTCGGTTGGGAAGATCCCCTGGAGGAGGGCATGGTAACCCATTTCACTATTCTTGCCTGGGGAATCCCCATGTTCAGAGGCAGGCTGCAGTCCATGGGATCACAAAGAGTCAGACATGACTGAGTTACTAAGCACACACAACAAATCTATATGCAATGATAAACACCAATAAATTTGTGTGAATCACTCTGCTGTAATATTTACCTTATTGTAGTAGTCTGGAACAAAAAACTCCCAATATCTCTTGAGATATGTCTCTGTGTATGTGTATGTGCCTGTAGTTATAAAATTGAATAGTACTCAGCCATAAAAAAGAAAGAAATGTTTTCATTTTCTATTTGCAACAACATGTATGGACTTACAGGGTACTATGCTTCATGAATTTAACTGAGATGACTATTATATCTACTACTGTGGGCAGGAA
>SJXQ01005459.1:0-23164 GCA_006408695.1 Aepyceros melampus
GGAATTCCATCACCTCCACTAGCTTTGTTCGTAGTGATGCTTTCTAAGGCCTACTTGATTTCACATTCCAAGATTTCTGGCTCTAGATTAGACAACACATCATCATGATTATCTGGGTCATTAAGATCTTTTTTGTACAGTCCTTCCATGTATTCTTGCCACCTCTTCTTAATATCTTCTGCTTCTGTTAGGTCCAGACCATTTCTGTCCTTTATCGAGCCCATCTTTGCATGAAATGTTCCCTTGGTATCTCTAATTTTCTTGAAGAGATCTCTAGTCTTTCCCATTCTGTTCTTTTCCTCTATTTCTTTACATTGATTGCTGAAGAAGGCTTTCTTATCTCTTCTTGCTATTCTTTGGAACTCTGCATTCGGATGCTTATATCTTTCCTTTTCTCCTTTGCTTTTTGCTTCTCTTCTTTTCACAGCTATTTGTAAGGCCTCCCCAGACAGCCATTTTGCCTTTTTGCATTTCTTTTCCATGGGGATGGTTTTGATCCCTATCTCCTGTACAATGTCATGAACCTCATTCCATAATTCATCAGGCACTCTATCTATCAGATCTAGACCCTTAAATCTATTTTTCACTTCCACTGTATAATCATAAGGGATTTGATTATTCTTAGTATGGTTTAATTGTTTCCAACACAGAGGAGACTTTAAACCTCAATTACCATAGCCTGGTATTATCTATATAAATCCGTCCCATAATTGTGGGAGATTTTTCCTCCTTTGATGAAACTTTTCTTGTTGCTCTGATTGAGCTTGAGTAATAGAAAAAAGCTCAGATTTATGGCCAGAGTCAGAGCAGGCACTATTAATTAGCCTGATGAGGGGATCCCATCTGGTAATATCATAGTGACCTGAATATGACTATACACACACACACACACACACACACACACACACACACACACATATATATATATATATATATATATATATTTTTTTTTTTAAGTAAATTTCTCAGGGCCAACCAGTTAGAGTTTTGTAGTAGAGAAACTTACCAAGGTAATTCAGAACTAGACACGAGTAATTGGTCACAAACCAACAATTGGATTGATTTCTAAAACTAGCATAGGATTAGGCCTATGATAGAAAAACATTTGATTTATATGCAAAGGTCTAAGAAGTCAAGTAAACATTATAAATGATCATACGAATCAGGTCCAGCATCTCGGGCAAGCTGTCTACCTCTGATGTCATCATCTTCTCATCCTGGTGTAGTGTAGTTTCTCATGATAAAAAAGTCCTTCTATCCAGGTTGGAGACAGTCCCTTAAATTATGTCTTTTTCCAGTCTTGATTGCAGATCATGAAGCATTTGATCTTCATCCAGAGATAGATTACTGAGATAAGCTTCAGAAACAAACAGGGTGTTCTTTAAGAATTCAATTAAATTTTAATTAATATCACATAACAGCAAAGAGCTATCCAAGAAATGACTCTTACTACCTCTACTGGTAGACCTCCTTTAACAAACTGGGATTTAACATTTATTGAAACATCTTTTTCTCCCTAAAATTACTCTCATTTTTATCAAATATAACCAAATTAAGGCTAGCTTGTTTGCAAAATAGGTCTGTTCTCACTAATTTTGGTCTGATGATTTACATAACCCTAATTGATCATAGATTTTTATTTTGCTGAACCATTTATATAATCTCAGACTGAACTTTTAAAATAAAACAGGGCTGGGAGACTCACACCAAAAGCTTATCACAGATTTTGCCTAACAAATCTAGGTGAATTCTTTCCTTTTTAAAGTCTCAAAATTTCCTTGAGATTTTTGTACCTGTTAGTGAGATAACCTTTCTAGCTCATTTGATAAACTTACTGGAAACCTAAGAGTTTCAAATTTCTGGAGGAGTCAGACAAAGAGAAAATATAATTGTTTTGCTTATTATGTATAATTTTACAAAATTATTTTCATAATTAGTTTGAGAGGAAGGTTTTCCCTACTCCCAGAAAACACAAGATTCAAATCTGTAATTTTTCAGATAGAAACCATAAAAGTATAAGCATATTCGTTGGTTCACTCAGTCTTTTGTTAATTTTTGTGAAGTCATCGGTTTTTCATTAGAATACCGGGACATATCAAAATGTTAAGAACTCCATATAATTTCTAGGATATCTGTGTTAGTAATTTTACCATACAATATAACATGAGCAGATTTATTACTCATTTGATAATATTTTTCATGTAATTTAACCAACCAAATAAACACAGTTTAATACCTCTCTTTGGGATGTCTCAGGGGCCCTCTGAAGCAACCCAAAGCTAGCTAGAAGTCAAAAGAACTTCAAAAAAATTCAATTTAGGAAGTTTTATCAAAAAGTTCATTCTAATGAGGTGGATGACGCTGGAGCCGATTATACAGAGTGAAGTCAGAAAGAAAAACATCAATACAGTATACTTACACATATATATGGATTTAGAATGATGGTAATGATAAACCTGTATGCAAGACAGCAAAAGAGAGACAGATGTATAGAATGGCCTTTTGGACTATGTGGGAGAGGGAGAGGGTGGGATGGGTTGGCAGAGTGGCAATGTAACATGTGTGATATCATAAGTGAAACGAATCGCCAGGCCAGGTTTGATGCAGGATGCAGGATGCTTGGGACTGATGCACGGGGATAATCCAGAGAGAGGGTGTGGGGCGGGAGGGGGTGGTGGGGGTCGGGATTGGGAGTTCATGTACACTTGTGGCTGATTCATGTTGATGTGTAGCAAAACGAATACAGTATTGTAAAGCATAACAAACTAAAAAATAAAAATTAATTAAAAAAAAAGGGTTTAGAGCATTTGGTCAGATTTTGTCAACGTTGATGGATATATCATTTAGCTTATGGATATGTCACAATGGCCATAAATACCAAGGCTCGAGGTCTAGTGAAAGTCAGTTCCACCACCTTGGACCTAATTGGCTCTAACCAGTTTTCTTATGGCTGTGTCATTCCTAATAAAATCCACTTATCTAATTAACTATAATTCAATTTTAGAAAATCTTGATCATTTATTATTCTTCATTTTTTTAAAACTGAAAACACATTTCCTATTTCTTTTAGCAATGAAGAGCTAACATTTAATTAGCATTGTATAGATTGGTGAGCATAACTACCAGTGATAATTTCTAAAACATTTGCTTTTTCAGAACCTATTAGGATGGCACCAATCAATATGCCAGCAAATTTGGGAAAATCAGCAGTGGCCACAGGACTGGAAAAGGTCAGTTTTCATTCCAATCCCAAAGAAAGGCAATGCCAAAGAATGCTCAAACTACTGCACAATTGCACTCATCTCACATGCTAGTAAAGTAATGCTCAAAATTCTCCAAGCCAGGCTTCAGCAATACGTGAACCATGAAGTTCCAGATGTACAAGCTGGTTTTAGAAAAGGCAGAGGAACTAGAGATCAAATTGTCAACATCTGCTGGATCATGGAAGAAGCAAGAAAGTTCCAGAAAAATATCTATTTCTGTTTCATTGACTATGCCAAAGCCTTTGACTGTGTGGACCACAATAAGCTGTGGAAAATTCTGAAAGAGATGGGAATCCCAGACCACCTGACCTGCCTCCCGAGAAACCCATATGCAGGTCAGGAAGCAACAGTTAGTACTGGATATAGAACAACAGACTGGTTCCAAATAGGAAAAGGAGTGTGTCAAGGCTGTATATTTTCACCCTGCTTATTTAACTTATATGCAGAGTATATCATGAGGAACGCTGGGCTGGAAGAAGCACAAGCTGAAATCAAGATTGCCAGGAGAAATATCAATAATCTCAGATATGCAGATGACACCACTCTTATGGCAAAATGTGAAGAGGAAATAAAAAGCCTCTTGGTCAAAGTGAAAGAAGAAAATTTAAAAGTTGGCTTAAAGCTCAACATTCAGAAAACTAAGATCATGGCATCTGATTCCATCACTTCACGGAAAGTAGATGAAGAAACAGTGGAAACAGTGTCAGACTTTATTTTCTGGGGCTCCAAAATCACAGCAGATGGTGATTGCAGCCATTAAATTAAAAGATCTTACTCCTTGGAAGGAAAGTTATGGCCAACCTAAATAGCATATTGAAAAGCAGAGACATTACTTTCCCAACAAAGGTCGTCTAGTCAAGGCTATGGTTTTTCCAATGGTCATGTATGGATGTGAGAGTTGGACTCTGAACAAAGCTTGAGTGCCGAAGAATTGATGCTTTTGAAGTGTGGTGTTGGAAAAGACTCTTGAGAGTCCCTTGGACTGCAAGGAGATCCAACCAGTCCATTCTGAAGGAGATCAGTCCTGGGTGTTCTTTGGAAGGACTGAAGCTAAAGCTGTAACTCCAGTACTTTGGCCACCTCATGCAAAGTGTTGACTCATTGGAAAAGACTCTGATGCTGGGAGGGATTGGGGGCAGTAGGAGAAGGGGACAACAGAGGAAGAGATGTTTGGATGGTATCACCGACTCGATGGATGTGAGTTTGTGTGAACTCTGGGAGTTGTTGATGGACAGGGAGACCTGACGTGCTGCAATTCATGAGGTCGCAAAGAGTTGGACACGACTGAGCGACTGAAGTGAACTGAAACATTATTCACTTATAGTCCCAGATCTCTTTGTTTCTCTATAAAAGGACATTAGTGTTTAGTAGTAAATGTTTCAAAGCCTTATTTTATTTGGAAATGACCTAACTATTCAATAGACTTCTAACACTTAACACATTTAGCACCACCCTTAGAAATTCAAATTATGCCAATCTGGAGAGACTATTTTAGACATATATTCCTAAAGAAAAATTATTCTTAATAGAGTTTATCTAAAAGCTCATATCTCAGTTACATTTTCTTTTAGAAGTTTCTTCACTTGAGGTGATGTCCTTGTTGACAAACTTGTAACTGATATAATATTTAACTTATATTAAACCTAGGTACAATGAAAGTATTCTATTTAATGTTAATTACTCTGACATATGTCTATATTAGATAGATCAACAAACAAACATTAAGTATTTAATACTGAATAATTCCCAGTTCACATGAACCTGGAATTTATTGTTTAATTCAGAATTATTTGATTTGTGTTTACCTTTCCTTAGGCCAATTAAATAGAGCTCATTTACAAATTAACCTCAAAAATATTACCCAGAGACAAGACATACCAAAACATTTAGACAGACACAGTGCAGGATCTAGCTTCATTTTGTAAGTTTTTAGTCATGAATTAGAAATTACAATATAAAAATTTTACTAGTTTATAAAAAACAGTTGGAATTAATAAAACTTTTAAAGGCTTTTCTCCATTTTTTTCTCAGTCTCAGGGATTAGAGATGGTCTAGATAATTGTCCTGAGAACAAACCCAGAGCCCTAGTCTCAGGCAAAAGTAAAGAAAATCAAGTTCTAACAAAATGGTGGCAGGTTTAAACCAAATGGTGGCCAGACCAAGCAAAACGGCCATCAAAAATCACATCACAAAATACAGAATTAAAACACACACATATAAACCTAGAAGTCCTCATCAAATACTCCCTTAAATACAAGAATACAGTCTCTCAGAAAACCTCCTAAAGAGACACAGAACTTCAGATCCAAGTACTAACAGAGTAAAGGAAAATATCCCAGGTCTTTAAAGATTTCAAACGGAGGAAAGGAAGCCAGGTTGAAAGAAGAGGGGGGAAGAAGAGTGGGGGCTGGGGGGCAAAAGGGAGTGGCCTTACAGATGTCTCCTGCCACCTACAGATACCCAGGTGTTATGGGACTTTTCCCTGGGCCTCCAGAGAAGTGAAGACTGGAACTCGGCCCGACCAGAAATCAGACCAGAATTTGAGTTCTCTTCCAAGAGGAGGTGATCAGTCTCCAATCCTCAGCTCAGGCTGAGGCCCTTCGACCAGATTCCTGTGTCCATGACCAAGAGACTAGAAAAACGAAATGATTGGAAGGGTTAAGCAGAGGAAAGAGAGAGGGAAAGGGAGAGAGGTCAATAAAGTCTCTTGTTTCTTACTGGTTGGGGCACTCTGGCCAGATGTCCATGTCAGAAGGACACCAGGGACAAAAGGGTCCCAGTTGCGGCCGCTGGGTCTGGTCCATTGGCAGGTTAGCTGGCCCCTGAGTACCCCGAGTGGTCAGGATGTTAGTCTCAGCAAAGAAGAGTCCCCACTAGTGTTGCCATTTGTTGTGGAAAGGGGACCCCTTCCAGGGCCCGAAACTTGGCTCTTGTCTAACACTTGGAAAACAATGGTCCCAGGAGACAGGTGCTGACAAAGCAAGAGATTTTATTGGGAAGGGCACCAGGGTGAAGAGCAGTAGGGTAAAGGAAACCAGAACAGCTCTGCCGTGTGGTTCAGTTTTATGGTGATGGGATTAGTTTTTGGATGGTCTTTGGCCAATCATTCTAATTCACAGTCTTTCCTGGTGGTGCAGGCATCGCTCAGCCAACATGGATGCTAGCGAGAGGCATTTTGGGAAGTGGATGGACACCCGGTGTCTGCTTTCGACCTTTCTCAAACTCTTCTGGTTAGTGGTAGCTTATTACTTCTGTGTTCCTTATCAGGTTCAGCTCAGTTCAGTTCAGTCACTCAGTCCTATCTGACTCTTTGCAACCCTATAAATCACAGTACACAAGGCCTCCCTGTCCATCACCAAACCCCGGAGTTTACTCAAACTCATGTCCATCAAGTCGGTGATGTCATCCAACCATCTCATCCTCTGGTGACCCCTTTTCCTCCTGCCCCCAATCCCTCCCAACATCAGAGTCTTTTCCAATGAGTCAACTTGGAAAGTATTCATATGAGGTGGCCAAAGTATTGAAGCTTTAGCATCAATCCTTCCAATGAACATCCAGGACTGATCTCCTTTATGATGGACTGGTTGGATCTCCTTGCAGTCCAAGGGACTCTCAAAAGTTTTCTCCAGCACCACAGTTCAAAAGCATCAATTTTCTGGTTCTCAGGTTTCTTCACAGTCCAACTCTCACATCCATTCATGACCACAGAAAAAAACCATAGCCTTGATTAGGCAGACCTTTGTTGGGAAAGTAATGTCTCTTCTTTTCAATATGCTTTTTAGTTGGTCATAACTTTCCTTCCAGAAGTAAGTGTCTTTTAATTCCATGGCTGTAATCACCATCTGCAGTGATTTTGGAGACCAAAAAAATAAAGTTCCACTGTTTCCCCATCTATTCCCATTGAAGTGATGGGACAGATGCCATGATCTTCACTTCCTGAATGTTGAGCTTTAAGCCAACTTTTTCACTCTCCTCTTTCACTTTCATCAAGAGGGTCTTCAGTTCCTCTTCACTTTCTGCCATAAGGGTGGTGTCATCTTCATATCTGAGGTTATTGATATTTCTCCTGGCAATTTTGATTTCAGCTTGTGCTTCTTCCAGCCCAGCGTTTCTCATGATGTACTCTGCATGTAAGTTAAATAAGCAGGGTGACAATATACAGCCTTGACACACTCCTTTTCCTATTTGGAACCAATCTGTTGTTCCATGCCCATTTCTAACTGTTGCTTCCTGACCTGCATATAGGTTTCTCAAGAGGCAGGTCAGGTGGTCTGGGATTCCCATCTCTTTCAGAATTTTCCACAGTTTATAGTGATCCACACAGTCAAAGGCTTTGGCATAGTCAATAAAGGAGAAATCGATGTTTTTCTGGAACTCTCTTGCTTTTTCCATGATCCAGCGGATGTTGACAATTTGATCTCTGGTTCCTCTGCCTTGTCTAAAACCAGCTTGTACATCAGGAAGTTCACAGTTCATATATTGCTGAAGCCTGGCTTGGAGAATTTTGAGCATTACTTTCCTAGCATGTGAGATGAGTCAATTGTGAGGTAGTTTGAGCATTCTTTGGCATTTCCTTTCTTTGGAATTGAAATAGAAACTGATCTTTTCGAGTCCTATGGCCATTGCTGAGTTTTCCAAAGTTGCTGGCATATAGAGTGCAGCACTTTCACAGCATCATCTCCCAGGATTTGACAGAGCTCAACTTGAAAATCATTACCTCCACTAGCTTTGTTCATAGTGATGCGTTCTAAGGCCCACTTAACTTCAAATTCCAGGATGTCTGGCTCTAGGTGAGTGATCACACCATCATGATTATCTGGGTTGTGAATATCTTTTTTGTACAGTTCTTCTGTGTATTCTTACCACCTCTTCTTGATATCTTCTGCTTCTTTTAGGTCCATACTATTTCTGTCCTTTATTGTGCCCATCTTTGCATGAATATTCCCTTGGCATCTCTAATTTTCTTAAAGAGATTTCTAGTCTTTCCCATTCTGTTATTTTCCTCTATTTCTTTGCATTGATCACTGAGGAAAGCATTCTTATCTCTCCTTGCTATTCTTTGGAACTCTGCGTTCGGATGCTTATATCTTTACTTTTCTCCTTTGATTTTCACGTCTCTTCTTTTTTTTTTAATTAATTTTTATTTTTTAGTTTGTTTTGCTTTACAATACTGTATTCGTTTTGCTATACATTGACATGAATCACCCACGAGTGTACATGAACTCCCAATCCCAACCTCCACCTCCCCGCTCCTGCCCCACACCTTCTCTCTGGATTATCCCCGTGCATCAGTCCCAAGCATCCTGCATCCTGCATCGAACCTAGACCAGCGATTCATTTCAGTTATGATATCATACATGTTACACTGCCACTCTGCCCAATCATCCCACCCTCTCCCTCTCCCACGGAGTCCAAAAGGCTGTTCTATACTTCTGTGTCTCTTTTGCTATCTTGTGTACAGGTTTATCATTACCATCATTCTAAATTCCATATATATTTGTAAGTATACTGTATTGGTGTTTTTCTTTCTGGGTTACTTCACTCTGTATAATCAGCTCCAGCTTCATCCACCTCATTAGAACTGATTCAAATGTATTCTTTTTAATGGCTGAGTAATACTCCATTGTGTATATGTACCACAGCTTTCTTATCCATTCATCTGCTGAAGGACATCTAGGTTGCTTCCATGTCCTGGCTATTATAAATAGTGCTGCAATGAACATTGGGGTACACGTGTCTCTTTCAATTCAGGTGTCCTCGGTGTGTATGCCCAGCAGTGGGATCGTTGGATCATAAGGCAGTTCTATTTGCAATTTTTTAAGGAATCTCCTTATTTTCACTTCTCTTCTTTTACAGCTATTTGCAAGGCCTCCTCAGACAGCCATTTTGCTCTTTTGCATTTCTTTTTCTTGGGGATGGTCTTGATCCCTGTCTCCTGTACAATGTCACAAACCTCTGTCATAGTTCATCAGGCACTCTGTCTATCAGATCTAGTCCCTTATATCTATTACTCATTTCCACTGTATGATCATAAGGGATTTTATTTAGGTCATACCTGAATGGTATAGAGGTTTCCCCTACTTTCTTCAATTTAAGTCTGAATTTGGCAATAATGAGTTCATAATATGAGCCACAGTTATCTGCCCGTCTTGTTTTTGCTGACTGTATAGAGCTTCTTCATTCTTTGGCTGCAAAGAGCATAATCAATCTGATTTCGGTGTTGACCATCTGCTGAGAGGGTGTTTGCTATGACCATTGCATTCTCTTGGCAAAACTCTATTAGTCTTTGCCCTGCTTCATTCTGCATTCCAAGGCCAAATTTGCCTGTTACTCCAGGTGTTTCTTGACTTCCTACTTTTGCACTCCAGTCCCCTATAATGAAAAGGACATCTTTTTTGGCTGTTAGTTTTAAAAGGTCTTGTAGGTCTTCATAGAACCATTCAACTTCAGCCTCTTCAGCATTACTGGTTGGGGAATAGGTTTGGATTAGTGTGATGTTGAATGGTTTGCCTTGGAAATGAAGAGAGATGATTCTGTCATTTTTGAGACTGCATCCACGTACTGCATTTCAGACTTTTTGGTGACCATGATGCCTACTTAATTTCTTCTAAGGGATTCCTGCCCGCAGTAGTAGATATAAGAGTCATCTGAGTTAGATTCACCCATTTCAGTCCATTTTAGTTTGCTGATTCTTAGAATGTCGATGTTCACTCTTGCAATCCCGTTTGACCACTTCCAATGTGCCTTGATTGATGGACTTACCGTTCCAAATTCCTATGCATTATTGCTCTTTACAGCATCAGACCTTGCTTCTATCACTAGTCACATCCACAACTTGGTATTGTTTTTGATTTGGCTCCATCCCTTCATTCTTTCTGGAGTTATTTCTCCACTGATCTCCAGTAGTATATTGAGCACTTACTGACCTGGGGAGTTCCTCTTTCAGTATCCTATCATTGTGCCTTTTCATACTGTTCATGGATTCTCAAAGCAAGAATACTGAAGTGCTTTGCCATTCCTTTCTCCAGTGGACCACATTCAGTCAGACCTCTCCACCATGACCCATCCGTCTTGGGTGGCCCCACATGGCACGGCCTAGTTTCATTGAATTAGACATGGCTCTGCTCCATGTGATCAGATTGGCTAGTTTTCTGTAATTATGGTTTCAGTGTGTCTGCCCTCTGATGCCTCCTTGCAACACCTACTGTCTTACTTGGGTTTCTCTTATCTTGGTCATGGGGTATCTCTTCACAGCTGCTCCAGCAAAGCACAGCTGCTGTTCCTTACCTTGGACGAGGGGTATCTCCTCTCAGCCCTCCTATGACTGCACAGCCATCGCTCCTTGGACGTGGGGTTTCTCCTCTTGGCCGCCACCCCTGACCTCCTGTGTGGGGTAGTTCCTCTAGACCACCTCCCCTGACCTGAGGTGTGGGGTAACCTGTCTTGGCCACCGCCCCTGACCTTGAGAGTAGGGTTGCTCCTCTGGCCACTCCTGCACCATCGCATCCTGGCACTCTTGGTCGCCTCCACTGACCTTGGGCCAAGGGTAGCTCCTCTCGGCCACGCTTCTGTGTGGTCCGTTGCAGCCTGTGTGCTCCTACACAGGCTGTCGCAACTGGCACATTTCTGCGCAGTCCCTTGCAGCCAGATGTCCTGTCATAAAACATCTCATGCAAATAGTTACTATGGTGCCTGGCCAGGGTGGGCGGTTTCAGTCAGTGTGCTTCCCCTAACACTACCATTTCTTCTCCAGATATTACACAAACTCCTTAATACCCTCCAACTCACCAGTAATCCTTAAATACACTGTACATAGATAATTATGTTTATATAATTCATTTTTTCTATTCATATTTGATCATCTTTCAAAACATTTGCAGCCTTTCTCTGTGGTGTAAATTTACATCCACAAGCCATAGACATAAGGTGTAGTCATTTGATGTACAATAACAGACTTTATTCAGGGCACTGAAGTTGAAGCTATATCACATTTTGTACCTCTGTTTAATTTATTTGGATTGAATGAATTATTTGCTTTTGAAACTTAGAAGATAAGGAATTTTCTTTAAAGACAGAAAAACACAGCGGGAAAAAAAAAGTTCTAGGGAAAACACAGGTTTAAAACACGTAAAGTATATATTTTAAAAATTAAAGCAACTCAGATAAAGATTACATTAATTACCTAAATGGACGGAGGACCTTAGTAGGCTGCAGTCTATGGGGTCGCTAAGTGTTGGACACGACTGAGCAACTTCACTTTCACTTTTTACTTTCATGCATTGGAGAAGGAAACGGCAACACACTCCAATGTTCTTGCCTGGAGAATCCCAGGGACGGGGGAGCCTGGTGGGCTGCCGTCTATGGGGTCGCACAGATTTGGACACAACTGAAGTGACTTAGCATTAGCATTAGCAAGGAGCTGTCTATTTCAAGACATTGATTATGCAACAGAAAGAAACTGTACGAACAGGGCCCAAAAATGGCTGAGTTAAACTAAAACCTGGTCCTATGCCAATTTTATATTAAAAAAAAAATAGCATCAATGATAACAAGTAAAGCCACTAAATGACAAGATACAGCTGTAATTGTGAAAGACCAGGTTAGAAGGTGGGAACTACATTTAGTGAGCATCTACTATAAACAAGGATCTTAATATATAATGTCTTCTTACCACCTTATGTGATTTAATCCCACAGAGATGATTATTGTTGTACCATTTCAATATGAAGAGTGATGCTCAAGCTTCTCTGGTGTCTCAGTGGTAAGGAATTTGCCTGTCAATGCAGGAAATTTTCATTTGATCCCTGAGTTGGGAAGATCTCCTGGAGAAGGGAATGACAAACCACTCCAGTGTTCTTGCCTGGAAAACCCCAGAGTCAGAGGAGTCTGGAGGGCTACAGTTCATGAGGACTCAAAGAGTCAGATAGGATTTAGCGTTTAAACAACAACAAAATTGATGGTCAGAGAAGAGGAACCTGAAGATTCTGCCTGCCTTTAAAACTTATATTCTTTATGCCAAATGTCCAATCTTTAATTTTACAAAAGAATGGCTAGGAAACATAGTTTTTTTTTTTTTTTGTTTTAAGTTCAAAACATTATTTACTTTTGTGTTATAAAAACACATAAAAATAAATTCTAGCAGGTAATGAAATCAATGTTTTGTCAAAGCAACACATCCTGAGTTCTCTATTTTAGAACTTATAAAGAAATTAAAATTTAGGGTGCTTCAGCCTTTGTTAAAACAGAGTTCTTTATGATTTTGGAAGAGAGTATAAAAATCATGTCTAGGAAGTAAATTCACTATGATCTTGGGGGGAAAAAAATCAATGTTTTTGTTTGTTCCTCAATTTCATCCTTAAAGAGAACATGTTGACCTATGTAAGACTGTGACTTAGCAGATGGTCACAAGGGGGACAAAAGGAGCACAGGCTAAAAGCCTACAGAGTGGGGGTTTTGCTAGATAATCTTTCTAGTGTTGTGATTTCTTGTTTGCTTGTCTTATCTAAGTTTACTGATGAAATAGACACTATATTTCACAGTCTCCTCATTTTTGAAATAAAATATAAATAAACTAAACAAAAGTGAAATTTATAAGTGGATAGGCTTAAAAGTAACTTGGAAAATTAAATTTGTTGCTTGTCAATTTAATAAAATCAATCCTTAGCAAACCTAGGCAGAAAATTGTGAACATTAAATTGAAGCATGTAACCACAATCCTAGGAAGTCAAATAACCATATATCACTATTATCTAAGCAGACACATATTAAATCCAAGATGGTATCTACTTTTTGCCCTACATTTAATATAAATAAAAATGTCCACACAAGCATGCTCTCAGTCACACTTCAAAACACAAGGTCAGGTTTCCTGAGTACTGAATTAGACCCAAAAGTGACATCAAATGTGGTTTAGATAGGGCTGCAAGTTTTAAAAGATTGCAATTTAAATAAAAATATAAAATTATAATTTTTTATGGAGTCTCATTTAGAATGTCTGCAGGTCACTATGTAAGAAGGTGTGGATGATGATGGTGATGTATATAAAGAGAGATCCTGCAAATATCAATACCCAAAAACTATATTTCTGAAAGAGCATCTAAAACTTACAAATTTATAATATCTTAACTTAAAAAAATATTAATTTTTTCAGAGATTGCTTTTTGTACTTGATGCTTTCAATTACTGATAAATTTTTCTTTGCTTTTGATTTACTTTTTTGGATCTAGAAAAAAGACAGAAGAAGATACTTTAATCAAAATATAAAATATTTTTAAAAATTGATGCTTAGTAGAAAAGAAATCACATAGAAAATTATTTCCTAAAGCCAAACTAAGCAACTTATTTCAACTTTCCTTTTTTTTTTTTTTTCAGTACTTAGAAACAGAATGAGGAGAACAAATTGTTTACAAATAATTCTGTAGGGGCCTGCTGGATAACTTTTGATATATTTCTCATCCAATTAAACCCTGATGGCAACCCACTCCAGTACTCTTGCCTGGAAAATTCCATGGACTGAGGAGCCTGGTGGGCGTCAGTCCATGGGGTTGCAAAGAGTCGGACACGACTGAGCAACTTCACCTATCATACAAAATCAAAATACAAATGCTCCAGTGACTTTTATTCATATGCATATATAATGAATGAATATATAGATAGCTAAGTGACTAAAATAGTGGTCATAGAATTAAGAGAATAACTACACTAGTTTTTGAAAGATAATTTAGAAGGAAATCAGTCCTGGGTGTTCTTTGGAAGGAATGATGCTAGAGTTGAAATTACAGTACTTTGGCCACCTCATGTGAAGAGTTGACTCATTGGAAAAGACTCTGATGCTGGGAGGGATTGAGGGCAGGAGGAAAAGGGGACGACAGAGGATGAGATAGCTGGATAGCATCACCAACTCGATAGACGTGAGTTTGAGTGAACTCCGAGAGTTGGTGATGGACAGGGAGGCCTGGCATGCTGTGATTCATGAGGTCACAAAGAGTCTGACACGACTGAGCGATTGAACTGACTGACTGACTGATTGACTGACTGAGATCTACTTTGACTAGTGATAATAATTTAAATGGCTTTAACAAATATACAACATACTTTAAAATGAATTATTTATTTGAATACAGAAGTACAAAATATACTGAATTATTAGCATTTATTATTTTGTTCAATGTCAGGTTTTTACAGGAGTGGCCAGTAATAGTATTATCCTATGAAAGGCTTGGGTATCCCTGGTGGCTCAGATGGTAAAGAATCTGCTTGCCAATGCAGGAGATGTAAGAGACAAGGGTTTGATCTCTGGCTAGTGAAGTTTCCCTGGAGAAAGGCATGACAATCCACTCCAGTATTCTTGCCTGAAGAATCCTATGGATAGAGGAGACAGGCAGGCTAAACTCCATACGGTTGCAATGAATTGGACATGACTCTTTAATAGGCACACATGCATAAAAGGCTTGTTTAAATCCTATTCTCTTATAGTAGTGGTTGGTTGATATTATTTATTGAATAACTATAAATCCTTTAGACAAATCATCAGCAAAATCTGAGTAATCAGAGAAAATTAACTAGCCTTTGCAAAATGCACTCACCCACCCCCTGCCTACAATTTCCCAGCGTTTTTATCATCTCTTTCTTTGATTTACTCTGATGAATAAAGTTTGGAAAGTACAATCACAGTTTGCAAGCTCAATTTCTAGAAGAAAATTAATTTGAAGGTATGTGGCCTGCAGTACAGATGAAGTGCAATGAAATTTGACACATTCCTCAATAAAAGAATAAAGGACAATAAAACTCACAGAATAAAGGGCAATAAAAGTGGACTAACTGAAGATGCTAACTAGAGAAAATTCTTTCATTCTTATCCTGTTTAGTGTTCAAACAGCTATAGGAAAGTATGCCATATAAGAAATAAAAGGTATGTTCTTAGTGTTTTACATATATTTTTCCTTTAATATTCACTCCTGTCCTAGAGCAAGAATGCAATTATTATCTTCATTTTACAAATGAGGAAACTGACAGATACATAATTAACTAATAGGTAGAACTAGTAATGAAAATTATTGGGTTTAAAATTAATAAATATGATTGCCAAGTCCTGTTGTTAACTGTCACACTAAGGATTATAGGTATAATTGGAGTTCAAGGAAAGGAAGGTAGATAATCTGACAGAATACAAACAGCTGAAGAGAAAATGCTAAGAATTTTCAAAAACTGATGCACAATTGCAAATAACAGATTTTAGGGGCTCTTTTAAAGGCAATATGAATAAATATAAAGAAAAACTCCCCAAGGCACATAACTAAATATAATTAAAACATATCTTATCATAGAAGCTAAAAAATAAAATCACATTAGTTTCAAAGAAGAATAATAAAACTAATGGTTGATTACCAGATATAGAACTAGAGGCAGAAGGTAATGGTACAGTGTCATAAAAGTGCTGAAAGAAAAGAACTGCCCACTTAGAACACTATGTGACTTCCCCTAAAAATAAATCTTTCAGAGCTGAAAGGAAATTAAGAATATTTTTCCAACCCAAAATGGAGAGAATTAATCATGAGCAGTTCTGCAACTGAGAAAATTTAGATATAAAGAATATTAAATGGAAGCATGGATATATAGAGAGCAAAGCATATAAAAAGAATGTTATATGGAAATTATAAACTATTGTAGACTATACAAAATAAGACTTTGTAGAGGTTATATATGTGTATAAATAAAATATACATAAAATTTCATGCAAGTTTAGTGCAAAATATCAAAGTGTTCCATGATCAGTCAATTTTCAATAAGTGATGGAAGTACTAATTGATATTAGACTTTAGCAACTAAATGGAGTAAGTCATAATTTCTAGACAATTGCTAAATGAGCCATGAAGAATGAATTAATTAATAAGCTGTAGAAGGAAAAATGAATAATAAAAACAAGTAATCTGAAAGAAGGCAAGAAAGATAAAAGAAATAACATGGAATAAGTAGAATAAAAAAATAAAGTTGTAAATACATTAAAAATATGTATCAATAATATCCCATTGAAATATACAGAATAAATAATCTAGCTAAGATATGCACTATATATATATATATATAAAGACCTAGAAATGTTGAAAGTAATAGATGGGAAGAGCTGACTAATGCCTCTCCTTGAAATGGCCACGCCCTAGTCTCTAGAATATGCAAACTTTACTTTACAAGGCAAAAGGGACTTGGTAGATTTGGAGATGTGAAGATAATGGAATTTTCAGTGGCCCTGTAATAATCAAAGGTGTCTTTATACAAAGGAGCCTGAAAGATCAGAACAATAGGGAATGTGATGACAGAGGCAACAGGGTATAGTAAGATCAAGAAAGGACCATGAGCCAATTTCCACCCAGGTGGACATTAGAATCTTTGAAAGGCAAGGAAACAGTAGTTATCTTAAATGTTCCTCATCAACACCTTGACTTTAATACACAAAGATGATTTTTGTATATCCAACTTCCAGTACTATTAAATAAATTAATTTGTGTAAATGTAAAGTCACTCAGTCGTGTCCGACTCTTTGTGACCCCATGGACTGCAGCCCACCAGGCTCCTCAGTCCATGAGATTCTCCAAGCAAGAATACTGGAGTGGTTTGCCATTTCCTTCTCCAGGTGATCTTCCTGACCCAGGGATCGAACCCGGGTCTCCGGCATTGGAGGCAGACGCTTTAACCTCTGAGCCACCAGGGAAGTCAATTTGTGTAGGCTTTAGTTACTAAGTGTATGGCACTTTGTCACAGAGTGTGTGCTAAGTCTCTTCAGTCGTGTACAACTGTCTGTGACCCTGTTGACTGAAGCCCACCAGGCTCCTCTATCCATTGGATTCTCCAGGCAAGAATACTGGAATAGGTTGCCATTTCCTTCTCCAGGGCATCTTCCCAACCCAGGGATTGAACCCAAGTCTCTTAAGTCTCCTGCATTTGCCACCTGGGAAGTCCCTTTTTCACAGCAGCAATAGACAGCTAGTACACTAACCAAAAAAAAAAAAAAAGTGGAAGCTGCCTGGTGGTTCAGACAATAAACAATCTGCCTGCAATGCAGGAGACCTGGGTTTGATTCCTGAGTCAGAAAGGTCCACTGGAGAAGGAATGGCTACCCAATGCAGTGTTCTTGCTTGAGAATTCCATAGACAGAAGAGCCTGGTAGACTACAGTCCATGGTGTCACAAAGAATCAGACACGACTCAGTATTAACACTTTTACTTGTACACACTAACCAAAACAAAGTGAGTTCAGTTCAGTTTAGTTGCTCAGTCTTGTCGGATTCTTTGAGACCCCATGAACCGCAGCACACCAGGCCTCCCTGTCCATCACCAACTCCCAGAGGTCATCCAAACCCATGACCATTGAGTCGGTGATGCCATCCAACCATCTCATCCTCTGTTGTCCCCTTCTCCTCCTGCCCTCAATCTTTTCCTGCATCAAGGTCTTTTTAAAGAAGTCAGCTCTTCACATCAGGTGGCCAAAGTATTGGAGTTTCAGCTTCAACATCAGTCCTTTCAATGAACATCCAGGACTAATCTCCTTTAAAATGAACTGATTGGATCTCCTTACAGTCGACAGGGATGCCTGGCGTGCTGCGATTCATGGGGTCGCAGAGTCAGACACGACTGAGAGACTTAACTGAACTGAACTGAACAGTCCAAGGAACTCTCAAGAGTCTTCTCGAACACCACAGTTCAAAAGCATCAATTCTTCTGCGCTCAGCCTTCTTCACAGTCCAACTCTCACATCCATACATGACCACTGGAAAAACCATAGCCTTGACTAGACGGACCTTTGTTGATAAAGTAATGTCTCTGCTTTTGAATATGCTGTCTATGTTGGTCATAACTTTCCTTCCAAGGAGTAAGCATTTTTTAATTTCATGGCTGCAATCACTGTCTACAGTGATTTTGGAGCACAAAAAAATAAAATCAGCCACTGTTTCCATTGTTTCCCCATCTATTTGCCATGAAGTGATGGGACCGGATGCCATGACCTTAGTTTTCTGAATGTTGAGCTTTAAGCCAACTTTTTCAAGAAAGTTGCCATAATAATAGAAGAAAGAGTAGACTTCAGGATTAGAAAAATTACTATATATATAGATGGATATTTCTTTAAAGTAAATGTAAGTCAACCGGAAGTATATAAATTTAAACTACATTCACCTATAGCATAACTTCCAAATACATGAAGAAAAACTGAAAAAACAAAAATAATGGGCAAATTTGGTAGATATTTTTTAAAAAACTTCTCACAATAACTGACCAATAAAGAAACAAAAATAATCAAATATAATATGCCATGAACATGATTGACAGAATGTACACAATGCTATATGTATAAAACATTACTTGTGACATGAGATATTAACAAAAGCAAGTTAAAATAAGTTTTAAAAATTGAAGATATATAAAATATGAGAATGTAGATGCAAGTGACAAAAAGGAATAACAAAACAACAAAACTGACTAAAAATTATAAAATCTAAATAGATGTGCACTATTAAATAAATCAAAAATATAAAATCTTACAAAGTAATGTCCAGGACCTAAAGTGGGGAATTCTTCCAAACTGAGTGGAACAATTAAGGTAATATTTTTTAAAAATAGAGAAAATAAGTGTCAGAAAATTGATTTCTTTGAATGAGGCCAACACATAATACAAAAGGATATTGCACATAATACATAACAATTATTAGAGGCTAATACTTCTTAAGAGCATGAGTCCAAAATGATGAACAAAAGATTAATAGAGAAAATTCAATGCCATTAATTATTCATGTTGATGTTGAGCTTATTTTAAGAATGGGAAGGTCATTTTACAGTTGAAATTCAATCAGTATGATTCACTACATGCTAGGAATCCTTATTCCTAAAAATTATATTAGAATAAAATTTTAAAGTAAATTAAGGATAACATTTTGATAATATTGGACAAAAAGCATATATTTTTCAACAGCTAGTTAAGGTAAGAAAAGCCATGGAAGCAAGGAATAGAAATAATTTAGGAATTCCCTTAATGTACCACAGAATAACTACACAAAACCAAAGCACATCCTGCTTAATTTTGAATTATTGACAGTTTTACCTCTAATGTTACAAATATGTAAAACATTTATAATTAGTATATTTATTCAGTATTATATTCTGGCTTTAGCAAGTAGAATAAGGCAAGCATTAAATAAAAATTCAAGGATTGGTATGGATGTGCTAAAATTACTATGATGTAAGACAACATGATTGTGACTGTCTTAATGCAAAATAATTATAATAATCAGAAATAAAATATAGAAAGATTAAATCTACTTATTTACAGCAGTAAAAATTTAAATTAAAATATAAAAATTATTCTATTTGCAATCCATAGGCATAAATATAATGAAAATTGTGCAATATTTCTACTAGCATATTCAAAAAAATTAAAAGAGACATAAAGAGCAGAGAAATATAAAATGGTCATGAATTAAAGAAATTCATTTTTGCAAAAAATAGGTTTAATTTAATTCCATTCAAAACCCCAGCTGTTTTTCTGTGTAAACTGACAGACTTATTCCAAAGTGAATATAGAAATGCAAGAGATATAGTTGCCAAACAGTCTTAAAGTAGGACAAAGTTAGAAGATTTAAAATGCTAGATGGAAATAGTATGAAACCACAGTTATTACAACATTAGTTCAAATATAGACTGGTAAACCAATGGAAAATAGTAGAATTTAGAAGCAAAACTACATATTCAGGGATACTTAATTTATAACAAGATGAATATTACCTATCAGTGAACAGAGAGTCAGTTGAATACCTCCATTAGGGGAGAAACAGACAAATCAGTTCCAAATCTCATTAGCATTAAAATATGAAAACATAACACATTTTCTAGAATGGGCTTCCCTAGTGGCTCAGACAGTAAATAATCCACTTTAAATATGAGAAACCTGGGTTCAGTCTCCAGGTTGGGAAGGGCCCCTGGAAATGAGCATGGCAACCCACTCCAGTATTCTTGCCTGGAGAATTCCTCAGACAGATGAGCTGGCATAAAACTTAGAATATCCTTTAAAATAAGTTAAAATTTTTTAAAACAAGACTATAATATCAGTTGCCATAAAGAAGGTAACTGATAAATGGAACTATATTAAATTGAAGGATGCATATTCATTAAAGCATTTTTTAAGAGGTGAAAAGACTGTCTACAAAGTGGTAGAAGCAGCAATATAAAAACAATTATCTGCTATCCATTCTTCCCTGGTGGCTCAGTAGTGAAGAACCTTCCTGCCACTGTATGAGGCAGGGGTTCAACCTCTGAGTTGGGAAGATTCCGTGGAATAAGAAATGGCAACCCACTCCAATATTCTTGCCTGGTTAATCCCATGGACAGAGGAGCCTGGCAGGCTACAGTCCATGGAGTCACAAAAGAGTCAGACACAACTGAATGAACAGAAACATCTAGTATCCAGAATACATAACAGCTCTTGAAACCAGCAAGTAAGATGGATAAATTTTTAAAAACTGGGTAGAAGTCATAAGTGGTACTATTCCTCCAAAAATAGAAGTATAAAAACACAATAAGCATGTGAAAAATTCTCACAATCTCATTAATCACTAGAAAAATGACAAAGAAAACCTCAATGAGTATAACTGCATACCTACTAGATTTTTGTAAAAAAAAAAAAAATGTCAATACCAAGTATTGACAAGGATGTGGGCAGGAAGAGAACACGTCACAAAAATGTCTTGAGCTTTATTCAAGTGGCATTTTGTGGATACTGTCCCTGTCATCTTCTTTTGTTGGATTATATACTTTAGGTTTCAAGATCTTGAGTTTTAGATAATTTTTTGATTTTTATTGCACAATCCACTTGATTATTTAGACCAGAAAAATATATCAGAGCTACAGAGGTATCAATACCTGCTTACCATTTTTTCTAATTTTACATTTTTGTTTTAAAGTAATTTTCTGCATTTTTTCCAATTGTGTGTTTAGTAGAAATTGTAGTTGCACTTTTGTGATGGACTAGGTGTATATAAGTACATCATTATTCCACTCCTCACTGGCCAAGCTGTTTTTTGAGCATCTGTTGGTTGCTCAGCTGTGTTTGACTCTGCAACACCAAGGACTGTAACCCACCAGGCTTCTCTGTCCATGTAATTTCCAGGCAAGAATACTGGAGTGAGTTGCTGTTTCCTTCTCCAGGGGATCTTCCCAACCCAGGGACTGAACCGAGGTCTCTGCACTGCAGATAGATTCTTTAGAATATGAGCCACCGGGGAAGCCCTTTGTGATCTTAGGGGTGGTGTATATATCTTGTGTGCTGACTGCTTTTGTAAAGGCTCCCTAAAGCTGTGGCTGAGGTTAAAGGTAGATCAGTCCAGTTAGGGAAGAGAGCAGTGCATGAAAAGAGCTTCTTGAAAGCAGACAACTTGTCCGCCCGACTCAAGTAGTCGAGTGTGTACTTACTGCAAGAGAGGAGAAAGGGTGCCCATGCTAGAGCCTCTTCCACCGCATGTCTTCCATAGCCAGTGGATCCACTCCAATGCCAAGGTAGGTAAAGAAGCTGCACATGGAGTATTCTTTGCAGCAGTGAAATACCTCAATCTCTCTCCTTTGATGTCAGAAATACAGAGAACAAGGCATGCCTGAGGGCCATATGAATCACAAGCTTAAGCCTCAGAATAGAGGAGTATACATCCAGTCTAGGACAGGGAAAGATACTCACACAGTGGAAACTAACACAGCATTGTAAAGCTCTATACTCCAATTAAAAAAAAAAAATGATGAGCCCAGCACAGGCTGTGAGGGCTCCCTTTCTCTTGGTACAGATGTGTTCCAAGTTCAAGGCTCATTCTTGAAAGCCTTTGCAGAAAGACTGAGCTGACCATCTTTTCCAGTAATCATGATCGCCCTGGTCATACTAGTGACAGAGGTCTGATAAAGGTCCGTATATTCAAGCCATGGTTTTTCCAGTAGTCACGTATGGTTGTTAGAATTGGACCATAAGGAAGGCTGAGCACTGAAGAATTGATGTTTTTTAAACGGTGGTGTTGGAAAAGACTCTTGAGAGTTCCTTGGAGTGATTGAACCAGTCAATCCTGAATATTCTTTAGAGGACTGAGGTTAAAGGTCCAATACCTTGGCCACCTGATGCAAAGAATTGACTCATTGTAAAAGACTGTGATGCTGAAAAATGTTGAAGGCAGGAGGAGAAGGGGATGACAAGAGCATGAGATGGTAGGATGGCATCACTGACTCATGAACCTGAATTTGAGCAAACTCTGGGAGATGGTGAAGAACAGGGAAGCCTGGCATGCTGCAGTCCATGGGATCACAAAGAGTCAGAAACACTGAGCAACTGAACAAAAACAACAACGTTAGTGACAGGACTCTAAGGAAGTCTCACAAGTAATGTTCATTATTTTGGCAAATTTACCAAAGGTTGCATTCTTGCCACCAATTCTAACTTTTTTCACAGCACCAAAAATGTCACATCTTTACAAAGAAAGAAGATCATATTAAAAATACCACACTCATGGCTAATTCATGTCAATGTGTAACAAAACGAATACAGTATTGTAAAGCAAAACAAACTAAAAAATAAAAATTAATTAAAAAAAAAAAATAAAAATAAAAATACCATTTCTTAAATATGAGAAGCAATTTGTACTTGCACAGAAATACTCATATGTGTTATGACTAACACATTCTTGCTTGGCACATATGGATATAAGCAAACTGACATAGATTTTTTATCTGTATTTAGTGTCAAGAGGTGAAGCAAATATCTCTTTAGTAGGGTTGGGCCAGCTGATGAGGCAAAGTTACTTAAATCTACAGGTCAAGTTCTTCTTTTAAAAATGTCTCTTGCTTCTTCAATTTTTTTTCCTATGATTTTTTGGTTGAATGAGCCAT
>SJXQ01005459.1:23351-55814 GCA_006408695.1 Aepyceros melampus
CCCCTCTCAATGGAACATTTATTTTATATATATATATATATATATATATATAAATTACTTCAAACAGGTAAGAATCTAGGTCAATTGCCTGAAAGATGTTTCAGTTTAAAACATATATTTCTAATGTGATATAAAAGTGCACTAACTTAAAAGTTTAACCCTTAGAAGACATGTTTTGTATTATTAATATTTTTTCTGAATTCTAAGGAATATACAATATAAAGCATAATTTTCTTGCCAAGAAATGAGAAGTCTTCATCCTTTTTACTGTCTGTAGGTGCTGAAGAAAAGGTAACCAGAACTAATTTAATACTTCTCTACTGCATAGCAATGTTATTTCATGATATCTCATTTAATCATTACTATGACATGAAGGTTTGTTTGTTATTTTCACTGAAGAAATTAAAGGTCATTCCCCAAAGACAAAAGTCTCATATGATCAGATCACCATATAAACACAGAAAGTAGGACTTATGAATGCAAAACACTAAGCAGGGTGTAAATTTCACAAGTTTAAACACACACACACACGCTTTAAATATCTATGATAACAGACAGCTGTGCTATTCAGAGCTATCAACACTGGAACTGGCTTTCCCACTTAATAGAAAACTATCAGTTGCTGGAAACACTCACCCTGGAAATGACTTTGTTATTACTTTCATAGAATTATTTTACTTGGAACATGGCATTGTCTCTGGACATCTGAAAGAAATACCATTTCTCTTGCTGTATCACCATGTTTTATAAGACATGTGACATTGTGGAATAAAATGAATGTCTTCGGGGTCAGAATATATTGTTTCAAATTAACATTTACCTACCTAAACATCAGAAATAGATAACGAGAATAAAATTTCTGTCATTAAAAATTAATTCCAGCTTTTAATTACGATTTACCCTGCACTGTGGGAAACTTGGAGTTAAAGGGTTGCAATTTTTCTTCTTTAACAAGAGAGGTGACCTCAACCTCCACTAAGTGCTTAGTGGAAGCCATTTAGCACAGCAAAATTGTAAGAGCATCCAGGAGAAAATGAACTGCCACTGATACCAATGCCCTTTATCGAAAAGGAACTTCAAAATACATTTTACCTAAGTAAAAGAATGGAGATAGTGCTGATTAATTCCAAAGTAATCAAAAGAGTTGTCCAAAACTCTAAGTGGGATATTCTCAAAGCTTTTTTTAAACAAAAGTAATCAGGAATCTGTATCATGGTAATGACTTTTATCACAAGGTTCTGAAATCTCTGTACATTTACTCAAAGGAGTTATTTCAAGATATAGGTTGCCCTTAGCCTGTTCTACTATGTACTTGCCCTTCATAATAATACTAATACAGAGTTCTAATTTCAGAGGATACAAAGAACTTGGTTAAAAAACTGTAGAACAGAAAGATATTAAAGTTATATATGAACATATGTGTGTATCTGTTTATTGATATGTTTATGTGTGTATGATTTGACAAATGATCACAGGAAAAAATAAAAATTAGTCAAAGTTGGAACCAAAAAATAAGTTGAAATTGTTTAGTTCTGTAAAACCTCTTGAATACTCAATGGAGATATTATCTTTAACATAGACCACTGGAATTCCAGTGAATTTTTTCCCCTGATTATCACTGCTGCTGCTGCTGCTGCTAAGTCATTTCTGTCATGTCCGACTCTGTGCGACCCCATAGATGGCAGCCTGCCATGCTTCCCCGTCCCTGGAATTCTCCAGGCAAGAACACTGGAGCGGGTTGCCATTTCCTTCTCCAATGCATGAAAGTGAAAAGTGAAAGTGAAGTCGCTCAGTCGTGTCCAACTCAGCAGCTCCATGGACTGCAGCCCACCAGGCTCCTCCATCCATGGGATTTTCCAGGCAAGAGTGGGGTGTCATTGCCTTCTCTGAATAAATCTACAAATCCTTCTAATAATCTCACAGCAGTTACATATGTACCCAAATCTAAGTTTCTACTTTTCAACTTAAGGTGTTTTCTAAGAAATGTGTGTATTCAGTTTAAAACTGTGATGTTAATAGCCCCAATCCATTCATAACCCCCAATTTTATAAGAAAAAAAAAAAAAAAGACAGGGCTGAAGAAGATTCTTTTTATTAATGACTTTGCTACTTAGCTATGTGTCTTAGTTATACCACCTCTTGCTTACAATTACTAAAAATGAAATTAATTAATCTAAGTAAAAGTACACAAGGTTCTTCAAAGGAATCTCTTTGAATACAAGAGGAAGTACATAGTAGGGCCTCAAAAAGGGGTTAAAACTAGAGTAAGCTGTCAGAATAAGTGCCACATCCTGAGGCACTTTTCATCTTTTACGTGAAGTGTGTGTTTTCCATGCACATGCTATGAACTATACTTTTTCTCTATCTGTCTTAGCCAGAGGACAATCAAAAGTGTCTGACTCTCCTAGTCACAGTTTCCATGTTGTGAGAAGCTTCATTGTACTGTCCTAGAGAGGCATACCACTTTTTAGCTTTATAATAATAGCTTTTTGCTATTATTTTTCTTCTGCTTCTTGACAGCTATCTTGCTCTTCTTACTTCAGTTTCTTAAATAAGAAGCTTAGATGATTGAGTTTAGATCCCTTGTCTTTTTTGAGCACTACTTTTGCTGCATCCCACAGATCTTGATAAGTTCTATTTTCAATTAGTTCAAAATATTTTAAAATTTCTCTTCTTTTGTGCATTTGTTATTTAGAAAGTGCCTTCTTTAACCTCCAAATATTTGTGAATTTTTGACTGTTGCCTGTGAGTTTTAGAAGAATGTGTATTCTGCTGTTGTTGGATAAAGTAGTTGATCAACATCAATTGGATAAGGTTTATTGATGAGACTACTCAAATCAACTACATTCTAAGTGGTTTTCTACCTGCTTGGCCTATCAATTATTGAGAGAGGTATCAAAGTCTTAAACAATAGTAATGGATTTGTCAATTTCTTCTTGTAGCCTTGTCAATATTTGTCACATGCATTTTAACACTCTGTTAGATACAGATATTCCTTTAGAATTTTTATTTATTCTTGGAGAATCGACCACTTTATCATGGTATAATGCCCCTATTTTTCACTGATATTTTTCTTACTCTAGAATCTGCTTTGTCAGAAATTAATACAGCAACTCCAACTTTCTTTTAGTTACTATTAACAGAGTACATATTTCTCTATCTTTTCAGTTTCAACCAACCTGAACCTTACTTTAAAGTGATGTCCTTGTGACAACATATAGTTGGTTCTTTTTTTTTAATCTCATGTTATTTCTTTGTGTTGTAATTGCTATATTTAGATTATTCATATTTTAGTGATAATTGATTTAGTTGAATTAATATTCAACTTGCTGTAACAATTTTCCCTTAGTTGCATTTTTTTTTTCTTTTCCTTTTTGTTCCTTCTTTTAAATTTTCCTTGATTTAAATTGAACATGTTATTTATGCCTGCATGTGCTAAACTTTGTCTTACTGTTTAGAACCCCATGGACTGTCAGTTCAGTTCAGTTCACTCTCTCAGTCGTGTCTGACTCTTTGCGACCCCATAAATCACAGCACCCCAGGCCTCCCTGTCCATCACCAACCCTCGGAGTTCATTCAGACTCACGTCCATTGAGTCTGTGATGCCATCCAGCCATCTCATCCTCAGTCGTCCCCTTCTCCTCCTGCCCCCAATCCCTCCCAGCATCAGAGTCTTTTCCAATGAGTCAACTCTTCGCATGAGGTGGCCAAAGTACTGGAGTTTCAGCTTTAGTATCATTCCTTGCAAAGAAATCCCAGGGCTGATCTCCTTCAGAATGGACTTGTTGGATCTCCTTGCAGTCCAAGGGACTCTCAAGAGTCTTCTCCAACACCACAGTTCAAAAGCATCAATTCTTCAGTGCTCAGCCTTCTTCACAGTCCAACTCTCACATTCATACATGACTACTGGAAAAAACATATCCTTGACTAGACAGACCTTTGTTGGCAAAGTAATGTTTCTGCTTTTCAATATGCTGTCTAAGTTGGTCATAATTTTCCTTCCAAAGAGTAAGCACCTTTTAATTTCATGGCTGCAGTCACCATCTGCAGTGATTTTGGAGCCCAAAGGGATTGTAGCCCTCCATAATCCCTGTCAATGGAATTTTCTAGGCTAAAATACTGGAGTTCCTTGCCATTTCCTACTCCAGGGGATCTTTCCAACCCAGAATTCAAAACCTCCCCTCTTTAGTCTCCTGGATTGGCAGGCAGATTCTTTACCACTGCACCACTTGGGAGGCTATCAAGTTATTTAAATGATTTCATTTTTTCTCTTCTCTATAATCCTTTTAAAAAATAATTTTAATTGTCCTAGGGATTGTAATATATCTGTATACATATATGCAATCTTTTTAGGATTTCTTGCCAGTTTAGGTCACCACAGAGCATTGAGTAGAATTTCCTATGTTATAGAGGAGGTTCTGACTAATTATTTATTTTATGCATAACAGTGTATATATGGCAATCCCAGTCTACCATTTCACCCCATCCCCCACCCCCCTTTGGTAACCACAAGTTTAGAGAACAAACTTAATAGGTATTTGTTAGAGACAAACTTCTGGTCATACTTCACAAAGTTTATTCTTTTTTCCCCTTTACCAGTGCCATGAGGGATCACATGAGGACCTACCAGTAAACCCATAAAAATGTGAGGAGTTTTTATACATGGTGGGCCCCAGAAATTTCTCCTTCTCGAGTTAGTCCATACTCAGATTTCAGCAATTGGTCAAAATTACTATATAATATTTTCTACAGTTGATGCCTCCAAGTAAGCTACTTTTTGCTGTAATTCTCAGTATTTATGTCTCTCTACCAATTTCAAGGTGGGGATTTGTCCTACAATGCCAGTTCTTGAATAGAATAAAGAAAAATCATTGACCTCTCATTTACTTTGTTTTTTCTTATTGTAAGAGAGTGGTGACTTTTCTGCATCTTCTCTCCTCTCTTCCTTATTCCCAGTGTTGCTACTCAGCTCAATTTACCATCTACTCTCAGCAGACTTTTTCAGTATGAGTCTCTGTCCTCTCAAAAAAGAGTTTTTGTTTTGAGATTTTTTTCCCATACCTGACCCCAGTAATTTTCAGATATTCCATGGTAATTTTTTATTCCTTGTTGTTGTCTATTTTATTTATTACTTGGCCACCCACGAGGTATGTGGGATCCTAGTTCCCCAATCAGGGATCAAACCTGGGCCCCACACTTTGGAAGCATAGAGCCCCACAAGACTACCAAAAATGTCTCTCCACAGTAATTTTGACATAATTTTAGATTGGAACTGTGAAATATTTTTCTTAGTTTTGATGGTCTCTTTGTGATCCACTTACTGAATTCTCCACTTATAATTTTACCAGGGAGAAAGAGTAAGTATCATAGGAAACTTCTGGGTTCTCTGGGTTAAGTTTAAGACCATCATACTAACTTTTTCCCTTCCCTCTGGACTCTCCTATACTGCTGTGTAACTTGACCTTGTCAATATTTTGACATCATATCCCCCACCCATGTTTATATTCTGACTTCATCATGTTTTGGCTTTGGTTTTTTTCCTTTTTTGGTTCTACTTACTACATAGTTGCTTTGTCAGTATCCATGAGGGAATTTATGGGATTAAAAGACAATTCCATCATAATTATTTAATTGCACACAGAATCTAACCATTGTTTTATTGTTATTTTATTTTTGTAAAACAAAAATGTAATATATTGATTTAGTTGGGAATTGTTTATTCCTGTAAATATACTAGAGACCAATCCTTTTTACTTTCAAGTAATTTTAGACTTGCAGAATATTTTAAAAAAGATAATATAGAACTCACACCCTTCACTTAGCCTTCTCTAAAGTTAACATAATTGCAATCTAATTATCATTGATAGTAGTGATATTGATTATATTAACTAAACTATATTAATTAAGACCTTGCTTAAAATCTCAATCTTTTTTTTTCCTAATGTTCTTCTGAGGATCCCATATTTAATTTAGTTGTTGTATCTCCTTATTTTCCTCCAGTCTATACCTATTCCACAGTCTTTCTTTGACTTTCACCATCTTGATTCTTTTGAAAAGTAGCTGTATGCATTTTCCTTCATAATACTTCCTAATTTTTGTTTTTCTGGTTTTTTTCTCATGATTAGATGAGGGTTTATACATTTTTGACAAGAATATCACAGTATAATGAGGTGTCCTTCTAGTACACCTTATCAGAGGTTATTTGATGTTCAGTTCAGTCACTCAGTCGTGTCCGACTCTTTGTGACCCCATGAATCGCAGCACGCCAGGCCTCCCTGTTCATCACCAGCTCCTGGAGTTCACCCAAACTCATGTGCGTTGAGTCCGTGATGCCACCCAGCCATCACGTCCTCTGTCATCCCCTTATGTTAATATGTCATTAATAATAATGTCGCTTGGTCTTCTGAGTTTCTTAATTGCGACATCAATGTTCTCTTTATAATTGGTAAGTATCATGTCAGTATACTTTGAGGCCATCATATTATGTTTGTTTCAAATCTTTAGTCCATTGATTTTTAACATCTACTAAAGGAGCTTGTCTGTCACAATTATTATTTTAATGACCATTGTATTTTAATAATGATGAGGATTTTTAGTTCTAATTGAATTACCTTTTTTTTTTTTGCCTTTTCTCAAAAAAATCATTTTTGGTTGTTTAAATAAAATTACTGTCTATGCTTCAGTCTTTTATCATTTTAGAAATTTTAAATTTCTTTTATTTCTTTGCATGCTTTTGCTGGTTTTGACCTCCTCAAAAATTCCCCTTATTAAACAGATATAATGTAATATCAAATAACTTATTAAGCAATATTGTCATTTAATATCATAAAAATATATAAAACAAATAAGAATTGATGATAACCATAGAAATAGGAAGCCAAATAGATTTATGAAACAGTTTTGTGTAATGGTGTTGGAAAAAAGAAAGAAAAAAAAAGGATAAACAATGGATCAAAGTCATGGTGAACAGCCTCATAAAGAAATAGTATACCTCAACCAAGTCCCTCAGCTCTAGTTATCAATAATAAAATGCTTTTGAGCTAAAGTAGTTTTCTGTTTTCAGTTTGATATGGCTACACAACAAATTCTACTAGATTATTTGAAAACTCAAGATATCAGATCATTTAATTCTTTGGATAAATAATTGCAATCTTTCCATAAAAAAAAAAAAACACATAAAAGTGGTATTGTTCTGACAGAACTTGCACAAACTTTTAGCATTTATTTTCTGAGACTACAAACTTTCAAAATGTTTACTTAAAACTCCTGAAATCCACCTGCTAATTTGAAAAAAAAATCACTGTGTTTACCATAAGACTTTGCCTAATCCTGCTATATTACTATGTAACCTCAAGTGTACACAGAAATCTGTGTATTAAGAAACAGCTTTGAGTAAATACTTAAAATAAATTAAATAAAAGTTTCTGAATGCCAAATATTTTTGAGAAAAAAATGGTTTATATGTTATTAATTTTTAAACTGTGTCATCTATTCTTCTGGGTAATGAAAATGATCAACATCTTATAAGCTCTAAGCTTTCTCCCAAGTTTGATGTAGACATGGTAGCATATCATTACAATTATTTAGTCTTTGTTTTGTTTCATTAGCATTTTCAAACTTTCATTATATAAGCCTTGTACATCTTTTATTATATTTAAACCTAAGAATTTAATCTTTTGGGCAATTGTAACTCGTATTAAGTTTTTAATTTAAGTTTCCTTATGCTCATTGCTAGTATGTAAAAATACAATTGATTATTGAATGTTGACTTTACCTCAATTATTAGTTTTGGAAGTTTTGTGTACATGCCTTGAAATTTTCTCTGTATATAATCATCTCATTTATGAATAAATACAGCTTTATTTATTCTTTTTCCAATCTGTGTACCTTTCATTTCCTTTTTGCCTACTGCTCTGACTAGGACTTCCAGACTATATAGAGGTGACAAAGAATATTTTTCTTTGTTCTTGATCTAAGAAGAAAACATTTATTCATTAAACATTTAGTCACCTAGTCATTAATCATTAAATATGTTAGCTTTAGTTTTTTTGTGTATGTCTTTACCAAGTTGAAGAAGTTTCTATTTTTACTTTATTCAGAACTTTTGTCTCTAGGTGTTGTTGATATTTGTCAAGTACTGTTTCTGTATCAATTGATATATTTGTGTGATTTTTATACGTAATTTATTAACATGAGAAATTATATTAATGGATATTAGAATACTGAGCCAACGTTGTGTATCTGGAATAATATCCCTTTGATCATGCTGCTGCTGCTGTGTGGCTTCAGTCATGTCTGACTCCGTGCAGCCCCATAGACGGCCTCCTACCAGGCTCCTCTGTCCCTGGGATTCTCCAAGCAAGGACACTGGAGTGGGTTGCCATTGTCTTCTCCAATGCATGAAAGTGAAAAGTGAAAGTGAAGTCGCTCAGTCGTGTCCGACTCTTAGCGACCTCATGGACTGCAGCCTACTAGGCTCCTCCGTCCACGGGATTTTCCAGGCAAGAGTACTGGAGTGGGGTGCCATTGCCTTCTCTGCCCCTTGGTCACAGGTTATATTAATTTTTTATATTGTTAAATTTGATTTGCTATGCATTTTTGAGGAATATTGCACCCATGATTATGAGAGATACTGATCTACTGTTTTGTTTTTGAACTGTCCCTTTCTGATTTTGGAATTGGGATATATGGATTCATAAAACAAATTGGGAGTACCTCCTCCTTTTTCCCAGGAGAGATTGTGTAAAATTGGTGTTAATTATTTGGTAATCTGTTAGCTGGGAGGGATTGGGGGCAGAAGGAGAAGGGGACGACAGAGGATGAGATGGCTAGACTGGCATCACTTACTCGATGGACGTGAGTCTGAGTGAACTCCGGGAGATGGTGATGGACAGGGAGGCCTGGCGTGCTGCGATTCATGGGGTCGCAAAGAGTCGGACACGACTGAGCAACTGAACTGAACTGAACTGAATCTGTTAGTAAGCTTCTTTGGTGAAACCATTTGTATTTGGAGTTCTTTGGGGGAGAATTTTCTAAATAAATAAATTCATTTCTAAAAATAGATACAATTTAATATTGGTTGAATTTTAGTAGTTAGCACCTTTTAAGAAGTTTATTTTTGACCACCTGAATAGGTTTCTCCTTCATTTGAACCTCAGTTTTTCTTTTATTTAATTTCCAAATGATTCCATAACCTTTCAGATAAACATGATATTTCCATCTATGTCTTTTGTTTACATTTTGTTTTGCTTTGTATTTCTCATTATAGTTTGAATTTTTGCCATATTGAGACTATACATTTTCCACCTGCTATCCACCTATGAAAAAAACAAAAACTTATTTTCCCCATCATGTTATCAGAAAATATATTTCATACTGATGCCTCATTAAAAAAACACACTTTCAAACTGCTTTTAAAAAAACCATGAGGCATGTTTGCTCTGTTTAAAAGAAATGAAAATACAGAAATGAAACAGGAGCCATAAATGGTGGTTGATTTACTTTATGAAGCCAATATTTGTGGTATTTATCCCAAATTTTACACAATAACATGAAAGTCAGAAAACCTTTGTCATCAAGAAAAACAGCAAAATACTAAATCAAAACAGAAAAAAAAACCACTTTTCTATTTTTGAAAGTATGTAATTTTAATGCTTAAAGGGAATTTGATACTTTAGACCCATGAATCAAGGCTCCATATTGAGACTATACATTTTCCACCTGCTATCCACCTATGAAAAAAGCAAAAACTTATTTTCCCCATCATGTTATCAGAAAATATATTTCATACTGATGCCTCATTAAAAAAACACACTTTCAAACTGCTTTTAAAAAAACCATGAGGCATGTTTGCTCTGTTTAAAAGAAATGAAAATACAGAAATGAAACAGGAGCCATAAATGGTGGTTGATTTACTTTATGAAGCCAATATTTGTGGTATTTATCCCAAATTTTACACAATAACATGAAAGTCAGAAAACCTTTGTCATCAAGAAAAACAGCAAAATACTAAATCAAAACAGAAAAAAAAACACTTTTCTATTTTTGAAAGTATGTAATTTTAATGCTTAAAGGAAATTTGATTCTTTAGACCCATGAATCAAGGCAAATTGGAAGTAGTCAAACAGGTGATGGGAAGAGTGAACATCTACATACTAGGAATCAACAAACTAAAATGGACTGGGATGGGTGAATTTAACTCAGATGATCATTATATCTATTACTGTGGGCAGGAATCCCTTAGAAGAAATGGAATAGCCATCATGGTCAACAAGAGTCTGAAATGCAGTACTCGGATGCAATCTCAAAAATGACAGAATGATCTCTGTTCGTCTCCAAGGCAAACCATTCAATATCACAGTAATCTAAATCTATGCCCCAACCAGTAATGCTAAAGAAGCTGATGTTGAACGGATCTATAAAGACCTACAGGACCTTTTGGAACTAACACCCAAAAAAGATGTCCTTTTCATCATAGGAGACTGGAATGCAAAAGTGGGAAGTCAAGAGACACCTGGGTTAACAGGGAAATTTGGCCTTGGAATATGGAATGAAGCAGGGCAAAGACTAATAGAGCTTTGCCAAGAGAATGGTCATAGCAAACACCCTCTTCCAACAACACAAGTGAGGACTTTACACACGGACATCACTAGATGGTCAACACCGAAATCATACTGATTATATTCTTTGCAGTCAATATTGGAGAATCTCTATACAGTTAGCAAAAACAAGACTGGGAGTGGACTGTGGCTCAGATCATGAACTCCTTACTGACAAATTCAGACTTAACTTGGAGAAAGTAGGGAAAATCACTAGACCATTCAGGTATGACCTAAATCAAATTCTTTATGATAATACTGTGGAAGTGAGAAATAGATTTAGGGACTAGACCTGATAGAGAGAGTGCCTCATGAACTACAGATGGAGGTTCCTGATATTGTAGAGGAGGCAGGGATTACGACCATCCCCATGGGAAAAAAATGCAAAAAAGCAAAATGGCAGCCTGGGGAGGCCTTACAAATAGCTGTGAAAAGAATACAAGTGAAAAGCAAAGGAGAAAGGAAAGATATAAGCTCTGAATGCAGAGTTCCAAAGAATAGAAAGGAGAAATAAGAAAGCCTTCTTCAGTGATCAATGCAAAGACATAGAGGAAAACAACAGAACAGGAAAGACTAGAGATCCCTTCAAGAAAATTAGAGATACCAAGGGAATATTTATGCAAAGATGGGCTGGATAAAGTACAGAAATAGTATGGACCTAACAGAAGAAGAAGATATTAAGAAGAGGTGGCAAGAATACACAGAAGAACTGTAAAAGAAAGATCTTCATGACCCAGATAATGACAATGGCATGATCACTCACCTAGAGCCAGACATCCTGGAATGTGAAGTCAAGTGGGCCTTAGAAAGCATCACTATTAACAAAGCTAGTGGAAGTGATGAAATTGCAGTTGAGCAATTTCAAATCCTGGAAGATGATGCTGTGAAAGTGCTGCACACAATATGCCAGCAAATTTGGAAAATTCAGCAGTGGCCACAGGACTGGAAAAGGTCAGTTTTCATTCCAATCCCAAAGAAAGGCAATGCCAAAGAATACTCAAACTACCGCACAATTGCACTCGTCTCACACGCTAGTAAAGTAATGCTCAAAATTCTCCAAGCCAGGATTCAGCAATATGTGAACCATGAACTTCCAGATGTTCAAGCTTGTTTTTAGAAAAGGCAGAGAAGCCAGAGATCAAATTGCAAGCATCCGTTGGATCATTGAAAAAGCAAGAGTGTTCCAGAAGAACATCTATTTCAGCTTTATTGACTACACCAAAACCTTTGACTGTGTGGATCACAATACACTATGGAAAATTCTGAAAGAGATGGGAATCCCAGACCACCTGACCTGCCTCTTGAGAAACCTGTTTGCAGGTCAGAAAGCAACAGTTAGGACTGACATGGGACAACAGACTGGTCCCAAATCGGAAAAGGAGTATGTCACGGCTGTATANTTCACAGCTATTTGTAAGGCCTCCTCAGACAGCCATTTTGCTTTTTTGCATTTTGTTTCCATGGGGATTGTCTTGATCCCTGTCTCCTGTACAATGTCATGAACCTCAGTCCATAGTTCATCAGGCACTCTATCTATCAGATCTAGGCCCTTAAATCTATTTATCACTTCCACTGTATAATCATCATAAGGGATTTGATTTAGGTCATACCTGAATGATCTAGCGTTTTTCCCTGTTTTCTTCAATTTAAGTCTGAATTTGGTAATAAGGAGTTCATGATCCGAGCCACAATCAGCTCCTGGTCTTGTTTTTGTTGACCGTATAGAGCTTCTCCATCTTTGGCTGCAAAGAATATAATCAATCTGATTTTGGTGTTGACTATTTGGTGGTGTCCATGTGTACAGTCAGTCTTCTCTTGCGTTGTTGGAGGAAGGTGTTTGCTATGACCAGAGCATTTTCTTGGCAAAACTCTATTAGTCTTTGCCCTGCTTCATTCTGCATTCCAAGGCCAAATTTGCCTGTTACTCCAGGTGTTTCTTGACTTCCTACTCCAGGTGTTTCTTGACTTCCTACTTTTACATTCAAATCCCCTATAATGAAATGGGCATCTTTTTTGGGTCTTAGTTCTAAAAGGTCTTGGAGGTCTTCATAGATCCGTTCAACTGCAGTTTCTTCAGCATTACAGGTTGGGATATAGACTTGGATTACTGTGATATTGAATAGTTTGCCTTGGAAATGAACAGAGATCATTCTGTCATTTTTGAGACTGTATCCAAGTACTGCATTTCAGACTCTTTTGTTGACCATGATGGCTACTCCATTTCTTCTGAGGGATTCCTGTCTGCAGTAGTAGATATAATGGTCATCTGAGTTAAATTCACCCATTCCAGTCCATTTTAGATCTCTGATTCCTAGAATGTCGTCATTCATTCTTGCCATCTCTTGTTTGACCACTTCCATTTTTCCTTGATTCATGGACCTGACATTTTAGGTTCCTATGCAATATTGCTCTTTACAGCATTTTGAACCTTGCTTCTATTACCAGTCACATCCACAGCTGGGTATTATTTTTGCTTTGGTTCCATCCTTTCATTCTTTCTGGAGTTATTTCTCCACTGACCTCCAATAGCATATTGGGCACCTACTGACCTGGGGAGTACCTCATTCAGTATCCTATCATTTTGCCTTTTCATACTGTTCATGGGGTTCTCAAGGCAAGAATACTGAAGTGGTTTGCCATGCCCTTCTCCAGTGGGCCACATTCTGTCAGACCTATCCACCATGACCCACCTGTCTTGGGTTGCCCCATGGGCATGGCTTAGTTTCGTTGAGTTAGACAAGGGTGTGGTCCTAGTGTGATTAGATTGACTAGTTTTCTGTGAGTATGGTTTCAGTGTGTCTGCCCTCTGATGCCGTCTTGCAGCACCTACCATCTTATTTGGGTTTCTCTTACCTTGGGCATGGTGTATCTCTTCACGGCTGCTCCAGCAAAGCCAGCCGCTGTTCCTTACCTCGGATGAGGGGTATCTCCTTACCACTGCCCTTCCTGACCTTCAACGTGGGATGGCTCCTCTAGGCCCTCTTGCGTCCACTCCTCCCGGCCGCCACCTCTGGCCTCAGGCGTGAGGTTGCTCCTCCCAGGTGCCACTCTTGGCCTCAGGTGCAGGGTTGCTCCTCCCAGCTGCCGCCCCTGGCCTTGGACGCGAGTTAGCTCCTCTAGGCTGCCGCCCTTTGGGCAGGTCCTCCCGGCTTCTGCCCCTGACCTCAGATGTGAGCCATACTCCCAAAAATAAAGTCTGACACTGTTTCCACTGTTTCCCCATTTATTTGCCATGAAATGATGGGACCAGATGCCATGACCTTAGTTTTCTGAATGTTGAGCTTTAAGCCAACTTTTTCACTCTCCTCTTTCACTTTCATCAAGAGGCTTTTGAGTTCCTCTTCACTTTCTGCCTTAAGGGTGGTGTCATCTGCATATCTGAGGTTATTGACATTTCTCCCAGCAATTTTTATTCCAGCTTGTGCTTCTTCCAGTCCAGCATTTCTCATGATGTACTCTGTATAGAAGTTAAATAAGCAGGATTATAGTATACAGCCTTGACATACTCTTTTTCCTACCTGGAACCAGTCTGTAGTTCCATGTCCAGTTCTAACCGTTGCTTCCTGACCTGCATATAGGTTTCTCAAGAGGCAGGTCAGGTGGTCTGGGATTCCCATCTCTCTCAGAATTTTCCACATTTTATTGTGATCCACACAGGCAAAGGCTTTGGCATAGTCAATAAAGCAGAAATCGATGTTTTTCTGGAACTCTCTTGCTTTTTCCATGGTCCAGTGGATGTTGGCAATTTTATCTCTGGTTCCTCTGCCTTTTCTAAAACCAACCTGAACATCCGGAAGTTCACGGTTCACATATTGCTGAAGTCTGGCTTGGAGAATTTTGAGCATTACTTTACTAGCGTGTGACATGAATGTAATTGTGAGGTAGTTCGAGCATTCTTTGACATTGCCTTTCTTTGAACTGGAACAAAAACTGGCCTTTTCCAGTCCTTTGGCCACTGCTGAGTTTTCCAAATTTGCTGGCATATTGAGTGAAGCACTTTCACAGCATCATCTTTCAGAATTTGAAATAGCTCATAAAGGGTTTCTTTTTGTCTGTAACTGATGTAACTTTGAAAACTAAACGTTTCCAGAAAGTTATAGAAGCCACCCAAGAAATAGGAAAGAGATAGTAATATGCATGATCAAAAGAAATAACTGGGAAGAATTAAAACATCATGGTTTTACCCCCTTGAGAAGGAAAAGTCTACAATCCCCAAAACTGGCTTTATTGAAGAGCTCTGTGAAAAATTGCTGCAATGAAATTGTAAGGCAATCAATTTACTAAAGAACTTAATGTAACAAATCAAGTCACTTATCTATCATTATGCTAACTACAAGCCAAGGCTAATGCTTTGGTGCCTGACAGTGTTAGAAAAGGGACCAATTTCTTTCAACTATGAATATGCATCTGGCAAATCAGAATGAAGTCAAGGTTCTGTCATTTCATTAACTATTGAAACTAGCCCCAATGACAGGGAAATGACTTCAGTTTCACCAATCATGAACCTTAAAGTAAATAGTTTAAAGTAGGAGCCTCTTCCCTAGACACTGATGTCCTTTTCTGCTACCCAAGTATGCAGATGGAAAACAGAAGGTGGTGCCCATACAATTGCTTCTTTCTCTCATCATAATCCTATTTGTATGTTTTTCATGGAAAATTCAGTCTATGGTCCCCGCCCCCTCTCCAGTTAATGACGACTCGTATTTTAAGAAAAAAATTATTCCACCTTTGTATTCACTCCAATGTGAGTCCTGTTTGCCTTTCATCCTTTCAATCAAATTCATGACTAATGATCTTTTATTTGCCTTCATTCCAGTATGGATGTTCATCTATCAGAGCATCTGTAATGTTAATTTGTAAGACTGTTCACTTGTTCATATGCTTTATTTATGTATTGTATTTTCTGACTCTTCTGTAATTAGATATTTGATTTCAGCAATGTGTTTAGTACATTCATATTCTGAATGACTTGCATGATAATTGAAATGTAGAAGTCCAATATATTTGGGTAGAATTCAGTGGTTTGAGTTTCCTTTTTTTTGGGGGGGTGGGGGTGGAGAGAGGTACTTACTTTTTGCCAGCCAGTGTGTTAAGTAACTTATATATCCTCATATTATCTTGTGGGCTTCCTTGGTGATTCAATGGTAAACAATTGGCCTGCCATTGCAGGGGGCTCAAGAGATGCAGTTTTGATCCCTGGGTAGGAAAGATCTCCTGTTGAAGAAAGTGGTAAGCCACTCCAGTGGGTTGCCTAGAAAATTCTATAGATACAGTAGGAATCTAACCATCTAAGTTTCCTTTTTTTTGGGGGGGTGGGGGTGGAGAGAGGTACTTACTTTTTGCCAGCCAGTGTGTTAAGTAACTTATATATCCTCATATTATCTTGTGGGCTTCCTTGGTGATTCAATGGTAAACAATTGGCCTGCCATTGCAGGGGGCTCAAGAGATGCAGTTTTGATCCCTGGGTAGGAAAGATCTCCTGTTGAAGAAAGTGGTAACCCACTCCAGTGGGTTGCCTAGAAAATTCTATAGATACAGTAGGAATCTAACCATCTTGGGTTTACCCGAGAAAGGATTAAATAAAAGATGTACGGTGCAATTTTGTGTGGAGAGTAATCAAGTAGAAGCTTTCTGTAAGACTTCTGGGAAGAGTTTGATGTTATAAAGCAGTAAAGTAAAAGCCTGACTCCTAGAATTGCTCCACCATCTTGAATTGTTAAAGACTATGAAATCAACTAAAAATAAATCCCATGGACAGAGGAACCTAGATGGCTATAGTTCATGGGGTCACAAAGAGTCAGACGACTGGGTGACTAAGTACAGAAAAAACATGGGAAACTAAGAACCAGCTGGAATACTAAAGCAGAAATTCTGGAGGCACATTTTTTTAATGTCTTATAATATTTATAATGACAATAATTTTATTTTTTTTCTTTCTACTTAAAATAATATTATTTATTTATTGATTTATTTAGTCCTTGTTGCTGTGCATAGGCTTTCTCTAGTTGTGGAGAATGAGGGCCCTCTCTCTCTCTCTCTCTCTCCCTCTCTGTCTCTCTCTCTCCCTCTCTCTCTCTCTCCCTCTCTCTCTCTCTCTCTCTCCCTCTCCCTCTCTCTCTCTCTCTCTCTCTCTCTCTCTCGTTGCAGTGCATAGGCTGTATGTGCACAGGCTTCAGGAGGAGCAGCACATGGACTCAACAGTTGTGGGCAGTAGGCTCCAGAGCGCTGGCTCAGTAGTTGCGGTGCACAGGGTTAGTTGCTCTGTGGCTGTGGGATATTCATGGACCAGGAATCAATTGTCCCCTGCTTTGCCAGGCAGATTCTTAACCATTGGACCACCAGGGAAGCCCCTCTTTTTTTTTTTTTTTTTAAAGCAAAGAAGGCAAAACTCCTTACTACATTATTTTTACCAGCATTCTGAATGTAAGTATATTAAAGACCAAGGTTTAAGTTAACCATCTATTAGGACAAGTTCAGGACAAGAATTCAAATCCAAGACTCTCTCTCCAAGGCTATTGTTTTTCCAGGGCACCATAGAATTTGTAAGAAATCTCAGCATTCTAGTGAGTGGCTGCACTAATTCCAGTCAATGTTCTCTGCTTTTCTAAGCAAAGCGACACAAACATAAGTCAAATAAATAGCACATCTCACATATTTTTAGAAATTTTAACTCATTATTCCATCAAATTGATACCAATGTCAATCTCAAACATTTCATCAGTGTTAACAAATTTTAACCACTTTTATTTTTAAAGTAATACAAGATATACTTTTCTTCCTTGGCTAGCCTGGATATAGTTTTTGTGGTTTTTTTTTTGTGTGTGTGTGGTCAAACTCAAACATTTCATCAGTGTTAACAAATTTTAACGACTTCTATTTTTAAATTAATACAAGATATACTTTTCATCCTTGGCTAGCCTGGATATAGTTGTGTTTTTGTTTTTGTTTTTGTTTTTGTGATAACATTCAAAGAAGCAATGACCTCCTAACATGTGAATAATGTAATTAGTCATTTACTCTGTAGTATAGTAAGATTCCCAAAGTAGATTTAATGATAGCAGATATATGACAAACAGATTTAATGATGCAATTCACTGGAGAGAAACATGGAGAGGATCATTCAGACTGTCATATCTGAATATATACAGTTTTGAAGTGTACATTTCTCCTTAAAGATAATAAAAATGTGCCTTACATAGCAGAGCAGATGAACCTTATAAGAGTACATGTATGGAGGAAAAAAAGATACAATACTTCATATTTTATAAAGGTACATAGTGTTAAGAAAAAAGAATTTAAAACTAGAAATTTCATCAGCATTAAAAAAGCAGCAAAATGCGCCAAGAAAATATTTACAAGTAAAGCATTCTTGCCATCCTTCTTTTTCAAGTTATCATGAATTAAGTGCTAAAAGGAAGACCAGATTCTTTAGCGGAGGTACATAGCATATGATTACAAATTTGAGATATACGTCAAGTAAGGAAGAAGAAAGACAATTTTACACATAGCTAACTGTATGAAAAAGTCTGCTTCTAAGAAATGATATTAACTGCATTGCAGTGCTTATCACAGTGTAAAGGGCTCCACGAAAGGCAAAAGGTTTCTATTAGACTGTGGCTGGTTCTCCAGTTCCAAGAAAGAAGCAACGATCTCATTTTCGGTATTCCCCAGAGCATGTCTTACTTTTCTATCACTTTGGTCTTGGTTGCACTGATGGTACAGCTTCTCACAGTTCTTTGCTTTATGAAAAGTGCAGAAAGTAATTGGGTGCAAGAGAATAAAAGAATTCACTTCAAAGCTATGCTCAAACTCCTTAACATTGAATTCCACCAATGAGGAAGCTGCTAGTTGAAAACAAACTTGCACTAGGCAAAATGGATGAGTTTTTTGTGGTCCATGGTAGAATTCAATATTGACATTGGAATTTCATGAAAAAAAAACTTTATATTTCAGGCAAGTGAAGGGAACTGTTCTATTTAACCTAAACAATATACAGTAAAATTATAATAACAGCCAGAATCAAAACATAAGAAAAGTATATGTCAACTTGTCAATAATCAATATGTAATAACTACATATGGATCATCTTTTATGTGTATGAATTGGCTATGAGAGATTATTTATCTTTCCTCTTAGATAATGAACAGAAGTAAATGCAAAAAACAGCAATTCCTGTTTAGCTAATTGTTTTCCTATCACAAATATACTATTAATACAAGTAGAGGGGCAAGTCAATCTAAGAAAGAAGAAAACCTCATAATTAAGGGAAGAATATAGTGCTAAATCATTTTAATTTATTTGAAAGAAAGGTACTGATTGTCTTTTACAAACTCTCATCAAATGTCTCTGCTTGTCATAGACTAAAGACTTTATGGACTAAAGTTAATTTCCTCAGGATTAAACCAAAAGATTTAATGTCATTTGCTCCATATCACCTATTAATTCAATTTTTAAAGAATCTCATCTTAAACTGAAATCCAAATGAAGACATTTGGCAGGTCACATAATGGATGGTGCAAGTTTACATTTTCAGAAGTAACACAAATAGACTTACCCTTGGGAATTTTACACAGTTAGAGAAAGGTAACTGTTAGAACTCAATGACATTTCACTTTATGAGAAATGAATAATTGTCTGCACCAACAGTACAGATGGTGGAACCCTTGAAAGAAACAGATATGGGGAAGTTTTAATGAGACATTATCATGGGTTCAGAGAAGACAGGATAATCTCATGAGTACTTATGCCAAAGTCAGCAGACTGAAATAACAAGACTGATATGGTAACTTGTCCGCTATACTGAAATCATTAGAGTTCAGAGTAAAGAAGGCCTGATATTTTTATTTAATCACAACATTAAAAGAATCAAGTAAAATTCAGTAAACAAACATGCCAGCACGGCAAAACTTTGTGACTTCCCAGTTACTTTGTTGTATCTTTTTTCATCCCTGATGCAAGCCAGGGGATCAATGTCATGTTTGTTTCCACAAATGTGCATGTGTGAGTGTTTTGTGTAGGTTTGTAAGTCATCATTAATAAGCATTCAATGACTACAGTTTGAGAGTTTAAACTGCTGCAAGTAAAAAAGTAAAATTCCCTAATAAGAAAGCATTTTCAATTTCATTTAAGGGAAAGAGAGGAAGAATAAGATTTGGCATATCCTATCACTCTATTATAGCATTCAACTTTCAACTAAAGAGCTGGCAAATTTCTGTGCTTATAGATATTTAGAAAATCTAAATATAAGAAAGCTAGAATTCTTAGTCTGCAAGGGCAGTATTTATTTTACATTAAGAAAAGATTATATTTACATTTCTGACATAATTTGATGACAGTGGTAGGAACTCTAAGGCAAGTGAAAGACTCAGATTATCATTGACTGTCAACCTGTCCCATCTCACCTGCAACAAAACATATTGACTTAGTAGTAGATTTATAGGAATATTATTTTAAGGTGAGAGCTACTTTTGTGAGAAAATGGGTATAAAAGAAGGAAAGATCCTTCATTTGTTTGTATTCATCATGATCTGAATGTTCCATTAATCATGAAACTACATTTTTCCCCCTATGAAGGGAGATGACTGTTCATATTTTAAAAATACACATTTCATGTTCTTAAGAAGTGAAACACTAACAGCTTGATAACATTTCCAAATAGCCCTATTAAATTTTCTATGCATAACTTTTAAGAATTGAAGGAGCAAATGAGAGGGGGAAAAAGGGGTCATTGTTTAATTATCCATTTCTTCTTACTGCTGTATTGATAACTTCATCATAGCTGTGTTAGTGTTTAATGGGAATATCTTTGCCATAATTATTAAACCTTCAATATTTCCTAATTTCTATCAAATAGCAAACAGGTGATAGGGCTGCCCACGATTGACAGGTCATGGTGCAGAGTTCTGAAAAAATTGTGGTCCACTGGAGAAAGGAATGGCAAAAAACTTACATATTCAAGCCTTGAGAACCCCATGGAAAGCATGAAAAGGCAAAAAGTAATGACACTGAAAGATGAACTCCCCAGGTCAGTAGGTGCTAAATATACTACTGGAGATCAGTGAAGAAATAACTTCAGAAAGAATGAAGGGATGGAGCCAAAGCTAAAACAGCACCCAGCTGTGGATGTGACTGGTGATAGAAGTCTAAGTCTGATGGCATAAAGAGTAATATTGCATCAGTTCAGTTCAGTCGTTCATATGTCTGACTCTCTGCAACCCCAAGAATCGCAGCATGTCAGGCCACCCTGTCTATCACCAACTCCTGGAGTTTACTCAAAATCATGTCCATCGAGTCACTGATGCCATCCATCCATCTCATCCTCTGTAATCCCCTTCTCTTCCTGCCCCCAATCCCTCCCAGCATCAGAGTCTTTTCCAATGAGTCAACTCTTCGCATGAGGTGGCCAAAGTATTGGAATTTCAGCTTCAACATCAGTCCTTCCAATGAACACCCAGGACTGATCTCCTTCAGAATGGAGTGGTTGGATCTCCTTGCAGTCCAAGGGACTCTCAAGAGTCTTCTCCAACACCACAGTTCAAAAGCATCAATTCTTTGGTGCTCAGCTTTCTTCACAGTCCAACTCTCACATCTATACATGACCACGGGAAAAACCATAGCCTTGACTAGACAGACTTTTGTTGGCAAAGTAATATCTCTGCTTTTAAATATGCTATCTAGGTTGGTCATAACTTTCCTTCCAAGGAGTAAACATCTTTTGATTTCATGGCTGCAGTCACCATCTGCAGTGATTTTGGAGCCCCCAAAATAAAATCTGACACTGTTTCCCCATCTATTTCCCATGAAGTGATGGGACCAGATGCCATGATCTTAGTTTTCTGAATGTTGAGCTTTGAGCCAACTTTTCCAGTCTCCTCTTTCACTTTCATCAGGAGATTTTTTAGGTCCTCTTCGCTTTCTGCCATAAGGGTGGTCCTCTTCACTTTCTGCCATAATCTCATCTGCATATCTGAGATTATTGATATTTCTCACAGCAACCTTGATTCCAGCTTGTGCTTCCTGCAGCCCAAGTTTCTCATAATGTACTTTTTTAACTTACAGGGTGACAGTATACAGCTTTGAAGTACTCCTTTTCCTATTTGGAACCAGTCTGTTGTTCCATGTCCAGTTCTAACTGCTGCTTCCTGACCTGCATATAGGTTTCTCAAGAGAAAGGTCAGGTGGTCTGGGATTCCCATCTCTTTCAGAATTTTCCAGTTTATGTGATCCACACAGTCAAAGGCTTTGGCATAATCAATGAAGCAGAAATAGATGTTTTTCTGGAACTCTCTTGCTTTTTCAATGATCCAGCAGATCTTGGCAATTTGATCTCTGGTTCCTTTGCCTTTTTTTTTAAAAACCAACTTAAACATCTGGATATTCATGGTTCATGTATTACTGAGGCCTGGCTTGAAGAATTTTGAGCATTACTTTACTAGCGTGTGAAATGAGTGCAATTGTGTAGTAGTTTGAGCATTCTTTGGCATAACCTTTCTTTGGGATTGGAATGAAAACTGACGTTTTACAGTCCTGTGGCCACTGCTGAGTTTTCCAGATTTGCTGGCATATTGTGTGCAACACTTTCACAGCATCATCGTCCAGGATTTTAAATAGTTCAACTGGAATTCCATCACCTCCACTAGCTTTGTTCATAGTGAAGTTTTCTAAGGCCCACTTGACTTCACATTCCAGGATGTCTGGCTCTAGGTGAGTGATCACACCATTATGATTATCTGGGTCGGGAAGATCTTCTTTTTATAGTTCTATATATTCTTGCCACTTCTTAATATCATCTGCTTCTGTTAAGTCATACCATTTCTGTCCTTTATTGAGCTCATCTTTGCATGAATTGCACCCTTGGTGTCTCTAATTTTCTTGAAGAGATCTCTAGTCTTTCCCATTCTATTGTTTTTCTCTATTTCTTTGCATTGATAGCTGAGGAAGGCTTTCTTATCTCTCCTTGCTATTTTTTGGAACTCTGCTTTTATATGCTTATATTTTTCCTTTTCTCTTTGCTTTTCACATGTCTTCTTTTCACAGCTATTTGTAAGGCCTCCCTAGACAACCATTTTGCCCTTTTGCATTTATTTTCCATGGGTATGGTCTTGATCCCTGTCTCCTGTACAATGTCATTAACCTCCATCCATAGTTCATCAAGCACTCTATCTATCAGATCTAGGCCCTTAAATCTATTTCTCACTTCCACTGTATAATCATAAGGGATTTTTTTAGGTCATACCTGAAGGTCTAGCAGTTTTCCCTACTTTATTCAATTTAAGTCTGAATTTGTCAATAAGGAGTTCATGATCTGAGCCACAGTCAGCTCATGGTCTTATTTTTGCTTACTGTATAGAGCTTGTCCATCTTTAGTGGCACAGAATATAATCAATCTGATTCCGGTGTTGACCATCTGTTGATGTCCATGTGTAGTGTCTTCTCTTATGTTGTTGGAAGAAGCTGTTTGATATTACCAGTGCATTTTCTAGGCAAAACTCTATTAGTCTTTGCCCTGCTTCATTCCGTACTCCAGGGTGGAATGTGCCTGTTACCAGGTGTTTCTTGACTTCTTACTTTTGCATTCCAGTCCTCTATAATGAAAATGACATCTTTTTTAGGGTGTTAGTTCTAAAAGGTCTTGTAGGTCTTCATAGATCCGTTCAACTTCAACCTCTTCAGCATTACTGGTTGGGGCATAGTCTTGGATTACTGTGATATTGACTGGTTTGCCTTGGAGATGAACAGAGATCATTCTGTCATTTTTGAGATTGCATCCAAGTACTGCATTTCGGACTCTTTTGTTGACCATGATAGCTATTCCATTTCTTCTAAGGGATCCCTGCCCACAGTAGCAGATATAATGGTCATCTGGTTAAATTCACCCATTCCAGTCCATTTTAGTTCTCTGATTCCTAGAATGCTGACGTTCACTCTTGCCATCTTTTGTTTAACCACTTCCAATTTGCCTTGATTCATGGACCTAACATTCCATGTTCCTATGCAATATTGTTCTTTATAGCCTCAGACCTTGCTTCCATCACCAGTTACATCCACAGCTGGGTATTGTTTTTGCTTTGGTGTCATCCCTTTATTCTTTCTGAAGTTATTTCTTTACTCATCTCCAGTAGCATATTGGACACCTACCGAACTGGGAGTTCCTCTTTCAGTATCCTATCATTTTGCCTTTTCCTACTGTTCATGGGATTCTCAAGGCAAGAATACTGAAGTTGTTTGCCATGCCCTTCTCCAGTGGACCACATTCTGTCAGGCTTCCACCATGACCCGCCCATTTTGGGTGGCCCCACACAGCATGGCTTAGTTTCATTGAGTTAGACAAGACTGTGGTCCATGTGATCAGATTGACTAGTTTTCTGTGATTATGATTTCAATGTTTCTGCCCTCTGATGCCCTCTCAGAACACCTACCATCTTACTTGGGTTTCTCTTACCTTAGAGGTGGGGTATCTCTTCACGGCTACTCCAGCAAAGAGCAGTCGTTGCTCCTTACCTTTGATGACCGTATCTCCTTATGGCAGCCCCTCCTGACCTTGGATGTGGAGTAGCTCCTCTCAGCCCTCCTTTGCTGGCGCAGCCACCACCCCTTGGATGTGAGGTTGCTCCTCTTGGCTGGTGTTCCTGACTTTAGGCGAGGGGTAGCTCCTCTCTGCCACTCTTCTGCACGGTCTGTTGCAGCCACCATGCTTCAGATATAATGGTTGTCTGAGTTAAATTCACCCGTTCCAGTCCACTTTAGTTTGGTGATTCCTAAAATGTTGATGTTCACTCTTGCCGTCTCCTGTTTCACCACTGGTGTATGAACCAAGGCAAACTGGAGGTAGACCAAGGGTCTATGAACTAAGGCAAAGTGGAAGGGCCTATGAATCAAGGCAAACTGAAAGTGGTCAAACAGGAGATGGCAAGAGTGAACATCATCATTTTAGGAATCAGCAAACTAAAGTGGACTGGAATGGGTGAATTTAACTCAGATGACCATTATATCTACTATTGTGGGCAAGAATCCCCTAGAAGAAAAGGAGTAGCCCTCATAGTAAACAAAAGAGTCTGAAATGCAGTACTTACATGCAATCTCAAAAATGACAGAATGTTCTCTGTTTGTTTCCAAGCAAACCATTCAATATTACAGGAATCAAAGTCTATGACCTGACCAGTAAAGCTGAAGAAGAAAGGTTCTATGAAGACCCACAAGGCCTTCTAGAATGAACACCCCAGAAAGATGTCCTTTTCACTATAGGGGACTGGAATGTAAAAGTAAGAAGTCAAAAAATATCTGGGTAACAGACAGATTAGGCCTTGGAGTACTAAATGAAGCAGGTCAAAGGCTAACATAGTTTACCTAAGAGAACACACTGGTCATAGCAGACACCCTCTTCCAGCAACACTAGAGAAGACTCTACACATGGATATCACCAGATGCTCAATACTAAAACCAGATTGATTACATTCTTTGCAGCCAAAATGAAGAAGCTCTATACAGTCAACAAAAAATTCGACCGGTAGCTGACTGTGGCTCAGATCATGAACTCCTTGTTACCAAATTCAGATTAAAATTTAAGAAAGTAGAGAAAAGACCTCAAGAATTAAATAAATAGAATCCTTTATGATTATACAGTGGAGGTGACAAATAGATTCAAGGCATTAGATCTGATAGACAAAGTGCTTGAAGAACTATGGATGGAGGTTCGTGACATTGTATAGGAGGCAATAATCAAGAACATTCTCAAGAAAAAGAAATGTAAAAAGGCAAAATGGTTGTTTGAGGAGGCATTACAAACAGCTATGAAGAGAAGCTAAAGGCAAAGGAGAAAAGGAAAGATATACTTATTTGATCACAGAGTTCCAAAGAATAGCAAAGAGAGATAAGAAAGCCTTCCTCAGTGATCAGTGCAAAGAAATAGAGGAAAATAACAGAATGGGAAAGACTAGTGATCACTTCAAGAAAAAAGAGATACCAAGGGAATATTTCATACAAAGATAGTCACAATAAAGGACAGAAATGGTATGGATTTAATAGAACCAGAAGATATTAAGAAGAGGTGGCAAGAATACATAGAAGAACTATACAAAAAGAAGATCTTCACGACCAAGATAACCATGATGGTGTGATCACTCACCTAGAGCCAGATATTGCGGAATGTGAAGTCAGTTGACCTTAAAAAGCATCACAAAGCTAGTGGAGGTGATAGAATTGCAGTTGAGCTATTTCAAATCCTGAAAGATGATGCTGTGAAAGTGCTGCACTCAATATGCCAGCAAATTTGGAAAGCTTATCAGTGGCCACAAGACTGGAAAAAATAGTTTTCATTCCAATCCCAAAGAAAGGCAGTGCCAAAGAATGCTCAAACTACTGCACAATTGCACTCATCTCATATGCTATCAAAGTAACGCTCAAAATTCTCCAAGCCAGACTTTAACACTATATGAACTGTGAACGTCCAGATGTTCACGGTGGAGTTAGAAAAGGCAGAAGAACCAGAGATCAAATTGCCGACATTCGTTACATCATCAAAAACTCATGAGAGTTCCAGAAAAACATCTACTTCTGCTTCATTCACTACGTCAAAGCCTTTGACTGTGTGGATCATCACAATCTGTGGAAAATTCTTCAAGAGATGGGAATACCAGACCACCTGACCTGCATCCTAGAAATCTGTATGGAGGTCAAGAACTGGACATGGAACAACAGACTGGCTCCAATTTGGGAAGAGTATGCCAAGGCTGTATATGTGAAGAAATATGGCTTAAAACTCAACATTCAGAAAACTAAGACCATGGTATCCAGCCCCATCACTTTATGGCAAATAGATGGGGAAACAGTTGAAACAGTGACACACTTTATTTTGGGGGGCTTCAAAACTACTGCAAATGGTGACTGTAGCCATGAAACTAAAAGATGCTTGCTCCTTGGAAGAAAAGTTATGACATATCTAAACATCATATTAAAAACCAGAGACATTACTTTGCCAAGAAAAGTCTGTCTAGGCAAAGCTATGGTTTTTCCAGTACTCATGTATGGATGTTTGTGTTGGACTATAAATAAAGCTGAGTGCCAAAGAATTGATGCTTTTGAACTGTGTGGTGTTGGAGAAGACTCTTGAGAGTCCTTTGGACTGCAAGGAGATCCAACCAGTCCATCCTAAAGGAAATCAGTCCTAACTATTCATTAGAAAGACGGATGCTGAAGCTGAAACTCCAGTACTTTGACCACCTGATGCGAAGAGCTGACCCATTTGAAAAGACCCTGATGCTGGGAAAGACTGAAGGTTGAAGGAGAAGGGGATGAGAAGATGAGATGGTTTAATGACATCACTGATTCTAGGACAAGAGTAAGCTCTGGACATTGGTGATGGACAGGGAAGCCTGGTGTGTCATAGTCTATGGGGTTGCAGATTCGGACATGACTGAGCAACTGAACTGAACTAATAATATACTTATAATTCCATAATAATACATATTAAATTCTATAATTAAGCACTGTATACAGTTGTTAAGTGATTTAATGTGACGTTTGACATACCCTTGCAACATCAACCAAATTTAATTGAAACCTGTAATAATAGTGCATTTTCATATTGAACAAAATGAGAATACATGCCACAATGCTTCTAGAATTGTCATAAATTGTTCAGAAAATATCTGGGTATTAAGTTTTCTCCCTTAAAATTAAAGAAATAAAATATAGAAGAAAATTCTCCCCAAAGATCTGATTATATTTCCAGAGTTTTCTATCACTGTCTTCTTTTAGAAAATCAGTATTTCTCTTTTACTTTCAGGACAAAATTCTAATTACTTACCAAAATATGTTTTTCTGGCAAATTTTCCAAAACAGCTAAAGAGAATCAAGATACATTATTTACTTGCAAGGATTTCTTATATTAAGAATAAAAATGTGGGACTTCCATATAGTTTTCTAGCTATGTGAAATATCAAAGTGTCACTCACAGTTTCTAGGCCTCCATGTCCTCATTTGTAAATAGTAAAGTGCCTATTCCTATAAGATATATTTGAAGCAATTTTAAAACTCATAAGTATTTTCCAAAGGGAAGCTTCCTCAGTGTTGCAAAGGAGCAACATGAGAGAGAAAAATTAATGGTGGGTTGTATTGAAGGACACACAGGTTGTAATCTGGCTCCCATTGGTTAGAGTCCAAGTTCACATTCATAAAATGGATGTGTTCTCTCTACAAGAAAGCTATGTTGTAGTCAAATGACAAAAGATGTCAACACTTAAATCAGAAACACAATCACTGTTTTCTTCTTTTATATTTTAAATTTTATCTGTTAGCTTTCTGCCTAAAGGGAGAGATTGATGTCAGTAAAACCTGCTTTTCTTCTCACAAATCAGAATATGTAATAAGAGTTAACACAAAGAAAGGTCTTACAAATGCTATGGATTGTTACTGTTAAGTGTTCCTTTGGGAGCATTAAGACAAAGAAATCAATTAACATCAAAGTAGTATTGTAGAATTGCCAAAGAGAAAGCAGTTCAAATTTCTATTTGGAATTAAGAATAAGTCAAGATTTTGGCCTAACCTATAAATAGGTTAATAATAGGCCTAACCTATTATAATTTGTATAATCAATATAGAGTTCAAATAAATTAAAAAGTTACTTTAGTGCTAAGAAAAAAGTTGTTTCTCAATAGAAAAATTATAAATCATTACCATAAACCTCATATTCACATTTCTTTCAACCTATAGAAATGTGTGTTTATACTAAAACATTAAAAATTGTAACTATTGTGTTTATTTATACCTGGAGAAGAAAATGGCAACCCACTCCAGTATTCTTGCCTGGAGAATCCCATGGACAGAGGAGCCTGGTGAGCTACAGTCCACAGGGTCGCAAAGAGTCGGACATGACTGAGTGACTTCACTCACTCACTCACTATCATATTCTTAACACGGTGTTTGTGTATCACTTTCGGAAAAAATACTTTGTGTCAGGTACAATAAATAGTGCTAATAAAAAAATTAAAAAAATATTAGAAAATAAAAGAGAAACAAAGGATAACATGTCACCTTAGCAGTTGAGGTTGAACTGTGGATACTGTTCAATTAGAGGAGAGATAAGCTGTCTTTAGACTAAGTAGAATTATAAAGCTTGTTTTTATGAGTCGTGCTAAATATTTACAATTAATGCTCTAACAGAAAAAGTTTTTTGACAGAGGGTGGGGTATTCCTTTATGTGTTAATTTTACAGAAGCAAAAAAAAAAAAAATCATCTATCTTGAATAGCAATCAGTAAATGATTTAAAAAGAATCCTGCCATAGAGGAAAGTCTATAGGATATTATAATTGCTGCTGAGATTCTACAAATAGTTTTCTTTTGATATTGCAGTGTTTCTAATTATATTGGAAATTTCTTATTANTTACAGAAAAAAAAAAAAAAAAAATCATCTATCTTGAATAGCAATCAGTAAATGATTTAAAAAGAATCCTGCCATAGAGGAAAGTCTATAGGATATTATAATTGCTGCTGAGATTCTACAAATAGTTTTCTTTTGATATTGCAGTGTTTCTAATTATATTGGAAATTATCTTATTACATGCTACAGAGGTTCTGAATAATTAAATGTAATAGGATGTAATATCTGACTTTAATAATTGGTGTCAGAGGCTAATATGTTTTCCACATGGTGTATGAACTGTATAGCCATTGAAAGCCATTAACCAAAGTTAAGTGTCTAATATTACTTTTGAAATTAAAAAATATTTTGACGTGTAGGAATTTGAAAGCTTCAGCAAATATATGATAGGAATGTTTCTACATTTTAAAGAATCTACTTTTATCCATCTTCAAAAATATTATTTGTCAGTTTTTAGCCATCCGTTCTGTTGAATCTTTCTATAAGCCTAATAAGTCTGCCACAAGCAATAGGAGAGTGAAAGTACCTAGTTATACACAACAGATAAACTATAGAATGTTTTAAATGTATTGCTATTTCATGGGACCGTTTAAAAAATAGCTAAACTTTTACATCATACTGTTTTCTAAATCAACAAAATCAAGGAAATACAAACTCTTCTTCCACCAGTAACCAATCAGAAGGAGGCTCATACACAATTTTATTTTGATATGTTTCTCAAAGTTTACTAGATTAATAAGATAGTATGTATTTCTAAATCTACAAGCTTCTAATTCTTTATATTATTACATTTTTATTACAAACATAGTTTTAGGGTATATAGATATCATGGTGAAATAAATCACATACAATATATATTACAATAACTTGTAATTCTACAATAAGTAGACCTAATGAAATTAGTAATTGCTTGTTTAGAGACTAATTATGATGAAAAATATTTACTCAATAACATCATTCAGAATTGCACAGATTGAAACCATATTAGACTCTTCTATACTCCCTAATAATTGATATTCTTCCTTGCTACTTCCTTTGGGGTTTTCTATACATTGCTTGCCACTTAGTTTTCCTCTTACCTATAGCTGAAGAAACAGCCCATTCTAAACCCTGGACAACCACACTAGGAAAACATTATTAATCCTCCCATACCATCAGATGACATTTAAATTATGTCATAATTCTTCTATATGTCAAGCTCTTAATCAGATTTTATGCCTGCAATCTTAAGTCCAGTTTTTAGGCCTTCTTTACTATACTTCTGCTTCAATGAATGATTAACCCTCTACTTTTCTTGCTAGGACTAGAGCTCTGTTTCAGATTCCAGTTACTCATCTGATGTATTCTTAACTAACCAACAGACTTCTAACAGCTGCTTGGAGGTCAGCTCTATAAAATATAGTCTTGCAATCAAATACTAACCCTTTTCATGTCTTGAATACAATTTGTTGCAGAAGAATTTGTTACAGTACAGAAACCCACCACTGAAATCCACTGGGTTGCTGGGTTGTATTATATGCAAGTTTGTCTTGCAGTGTCTTGTGATTTCTACCTTTTCCAATCAAATCCCTCCTATTTTTCTCACCTTTTTAAAATTTATTTAAAACAGAGGATTGAACAAGCCCAAAAGGGCTTTGGCATAGACATTGCTGAAATATCTCATCTCTCTTTTCTTCTTACCTTTTCCTACTCTTGTCTACTCAAATTCATTTATCATTCACACAGCAGAGGCTCCCTGGTCTTTGTCCATGTTAAATATATGGGAAATTAAATTTTTTCAAATGTTTTAATGTGTCCGTGAATAATGGCTAGAGAACGGTAGCATCTGCTGTTGATGGAAAGCAGATTACTAATTTTAATGGCAATTTAATACATTATATTAAAAGCAAGCTCTTTAAGCTGAATAGGAGACATTAAGATCAAGTTTTAAAAATGAATTCTTGTGTCGTGCAGAATTTTTTAAAAATACCTTAATTTTTGTCTTATCTTTCAGGACACAAATTGAGAAAATCAAATCAACATAATAATTGCCTAATCACACACTTAAATCAACTAGAAACATATGCACCCTTCTGTAACTGTCACTTAAGTGTACATATATATTTTAGCAGCAACTCCTTCCACCCTTTTTAATTGTTCATAAATTTTCTGTACTTAATTATGCTAGAGGTTGTAGTTTATGACCTCCCTACCATAATGGGGGCTGTCTAAGCACCAATTTATATCTTAAGTTATGTCTTCAGATGGAAATGTGCACCTATTAGAAGGGAATCCTTTCTTCATCCTTCTTACTAAGTCAGTCTCAATCACCAATCAAGCATTTGATTTTTCTTCAAAATGGACAGTATTCTCATTCAGTATTATTGTCAAGGAGAATGATGAGGAAGAGTAGGGTAATAGCAAAAGAAAGCTATATATTTTGGGCTTGTTTCAGCATGGGAAGAGTTTAGAAGATGTCATACCTGTCTTTACAATAACAGAGAGCTAAACAAAATGAAAATAAATGACTTTTTGAACTCATCAGAGGACTGAGGTGACAGGTCAGACAGTCACCTTGAAATCTGGAGAAATTGATGAATCTGCTTTGTCATACACAAGGTCTGCTAAAATCCAATTTTGATAAATTGTTCCAAGCTGAGAATGGACTGTCTTAAGAATGCCAAACTCCTAGAACTCAGATTAAAAAAGTTGGCCACTCCTTCATGGGTTTTAACTTCAAATATCCCATCAAATTCTTCCTAGAAAGAGCTGAGAAAGATACCCTGTTGCTCTGGCAGAAAAACAGCCCTTATGAATTGATCCCCCTCCTCTAAAATGCGACCCATAGTAAAGCCACCTGAGGATATTTAACCAGACTCATCCTGCCTAGAAAAGAAACATTTCTCCCATTCTAGTCCTTTTTAGAGTTCCTATCTTAAAATAGAAACACTTGTGAAGGTCATGGGTGACAGACCAAAGACAAAAGGCACAAAAGATTGAGATTTAATAAGATATAGTAACATGTTTTCTCTACTACACAAATTAGCACTGCTCATCAGGGCTTCAGGACAATAATGCGAGCTACAGCTGAAAGAGCTGGAAGACATACACTTAAAGCAGTAGTATTAATACTTAGGATACTACACATTCAACAAATTAAATGAAAAGAACCTTGAGAATCTGAAGCCTCTGGCAACTGCAACTACAGCAGACATTTGTGAATTTGAAACAACAACAAAAGTAGAAGCTGTGAGATGAGTTTATTCAGTGTCTTACTGAGGACTGTAGCCTTGTAGACAGATAGATGAGGATTTGTTCTCATTTACCTTACATTCAGTGAGAGACAGATAATTACAGTAAATGAGATTGGTTCTCTGAGATGATAATTTAATCAATTAATTAGAAAAAAAAGAGAACAGTTAACAACATAGAGTTGCATGTAGGGAACAAGACTCTACCTGACTTGGAAGTGTCTCTCCAAAGAAGTAAAAGGGAGGAAAAAAAAAAAA
>SJXQ01005459.1:57658-79547 GCA_006408695.1 Aepyceros melampus
AAAAAAAAAAAAAAGGTCTTCAGCCAATGTGAAGTAGGAAAGAGCAAATACTAATTACTGACAAGCCTTACAGTTCATGTTTCATAAAAAAATTAGACCAGAGGGCTTAGATCTTCATTTACACTTTTGTGGCTATGGCTGTTGCAAACGAAACCACGACAGATAATGAAAGCAAGAACAAAGACAAAACTGCATAGTTCATTTAATGGATATTTTGCCCATTTAAAACTGAAAAAGAAAGAAAGAAATAGTGATTAAAAATATCTGCAAACATCTCCCTGGGAACTAGAGAGCAGGTGAAACCCTGAAGAAACCAAACTGCTGGGAAGTGGCAGTTCCATGGGTAGAATCCCAGTTGTTCATGTCATGTTTCTCCGTGATCTGAAGAGTGGCCTGAAGGAAATTTCCATGGCTAATTGCCATGAACTATGTGTAATTTAATAAAGTCACAGCTGTAGGATATTTCAACAGTGAAATCTCTAGGTCTGTATTGCTGGAGGGAGTTGATAGCTGTAAAACCACAGCATTTCCTTGCCTGAGCATTAACTTAAAGTATCTAGAAAAATAACCGGTTTCATGAATTTAGGTACTGAATGCAGTAAATTTGATTTAAGATGAGCATATAATAGCTCTGTGACTTACTCTATTTCCTTGGCTCAAGGCTAATATAAAAGTTTGAAAAGAACAAAATATTAACATATTGAGCAGATAATATTTATACTATTCCAGATGCATCTATGGTCTAAATATATTTATTTAGATACAGGATAGATTGCATACAGGAATGAATGTTCTAAAACACACATGCTTCTTTCCTCTGAAAATAAAGTTCAGATCAGTCACTCAGTTGTGTTCAACTATTTGTGAGACCATTGACTTCAGCACGCCAGGCTTCCTTGTCCATCACAAACTCCAGGAGCTTACTCAAACTCATGTCCATGGAGTCAGTGCTGCCATCCAACTGTCTCATCCTCTGTTGTCCCCTTCTCCTGCCTTAAATCTTTCCGAATATCAGGGACTTTTCACATAAGTCAATGCTTCGCATCGGTGGCCAAAGTATTGGAGTTTCAGCTTCAGCATCAATCCTTACAATGAATATTCAGATTTCCTTTAGGATGGACTAGGTATATCTCCATGAAGTCTACAGGACTTTCAAGAGTCTTCTCCAACATCACAGTTCAAAAGCATCAATTTTTCAGCACTCAGCTTTCTTTATAGTCCAACTCTCACAGCCATACATGACTACTTGAAAAACCACATCTTTGACTAGATGGACTTTTGTTAGCAAAGTAATGTCCCTGCTTATTAATATGCTGTCTAGGTTGGTCATAACTTTTCTTCCAAGCAGCAAGCATCTTTTAATTTCATCTGTAGTGATATTGGAGCAAAAAAAAAAGAAGAAGAAGAAGAAGTCTCACACTGTTTACATTGTTCCCCCATCTATTTTCCATGAAGCGATGGGACTAGATGTCATGGTCTTAGTTTTCTGAATGTTGTGTTTTAACCCAACATAGTTGAGTTTTCAAATAGTTGAGTTTTCACTCTCCTATTTCATTTTCATCAAGAGGCTCTTTAGTTCTTCTTCGCTTTCTGACATAAGGGTGGTGTCATTGGGATTTCTAAGGTTATTGATATTTCTCCCAGCAATCTTGATTCCAGCTTGTGCTTCCTCCAGCCTGGCATTTCTCATAAGGTCCTCTGCAAATAAGTTAAATAAGCAGGGTGACAATATACAGTTGATGTACTCCTTTCCCTATTTGAAACCAGTCTGTTGTTCCATGTCCAGTTCTAACTGTTGCTTCCGGACCTGCATACAGATTTCTCAAGAGGCAGGTCAGGTGGTCTGGTATTACCATCTCTTTCAGAATTTTCCATAGTTTATTGTGATCCACGTAGGCTTTGGCATAGTTAATAGAGCAGAAGTAGGTGTTTTTCAGGAACTCTCTTGCTTTTTCAATGATCCAGCAAATGTTGGCAATTTGCTTCCTGGTTCCTCTGCCTTTTCTAAATCCACTTTGAACATTTGGAAGTTTGCAGTCCACATACTGTTGAAGTCTCGCTTGGAGAATTTGAGCATTACTTTGCTAGCATGTGAGATGAGTGAAATTGTGTGGTAGTGTGAACATTCTTTGGGATTCACTTTCCTAGGGATTGGAATGAAAACTGACATTCCCCAGTCCTGTGGCCACTGCTGAATTTTTCAGATTTGCTGGCCTATTGAGTGCAGCACTTTCACAGTATCATCTTTTAAGATTTGAAATATCTACTAACTTTGTTCTTAGTGATGCTTCCTAAGGCCCAATTGACTTCTCATTCTACTATGTCTGGCTCTAGGTGAGTGATCACACCATCGTGGTTATCTGGACCATGAAGATCTTTTTGTACAGTTTTCTGTGTATTCTTGCCACCTCTTCTTAATATCCTATGCTTCTGTTAGGTCTATGCCATTCCTATCCATTATTGTGCCCATCTTTGCATGAAATGTTTCCGTGGTATCTCAAATTTTCTTGAAGAGATCACTAGTCTTTCCCATTCTATTATTTTCCTCTTTTTTTTTTTTTTTTGCTTTGATTGCTGAGGAAGGCTTTCTTATCTCTTCTTACTATTCTTTGGAACTCTGCATTCAAATGGGTATACCTTTCATTTTTTCCTTTCCCTTTTGCATCTTTTCTTTTTTTAGCTATTTGTAAGGCCTCCTCAGACAACCATTTTTCCTTTTTGCATTTCTTTTTCTTGGGGATTCTTGATCCCTGCCTCTTGTACAATGTCATGAACCTTCATCCATTGTTCCTCAGGCACTCTGTCTATCATATCTAATCCCTTGAATCTATTTGTCACTTTCACTATATAATCATAAAGGATTTAAGTCATACCTGAATGATCTAGAGGTTTTCCCTACTTTCTTCAATTTAAGTCTGAATTTGGCAATAAGGAGTTCATTATCTGAGCCACAGTCAGCTACTGGTCTTTTTTTGCTGACTGTATAGAGCTTCTCCATCTTTGGCTGCAAAGAATGTAATCAATCTGATTTTGGGATTGAACATCTGGTGATGTCCATGTGTAGAGTCTTTTCTTGTGTTGTTGGAAGGGGTGTTTGCTATGACCAGTGTGTTGTCTTGGCTAAACTATGTTAGCCTTTGATGTGCTTCATTTCGTACTCCAAGGCCTAATCTACTTGTTACTCCAGGTATCTCTTGAATTCCTACTTTTGCATTCTAGTCCCCTATACTGAAAAGGACATCTTTCTGGGGTGTTCATTCTAGAAGGCCTATTGAGTCTTCATAGAACTGTTCAACTTCAGCATTACTGGCCAGGTGATAGATTACTGTGATATTGAATGGTTTGCCTTGGAAACAAACAGAGATAATTGTCATTTTTGAGATTGCATCTATGTACTGCATTTCAGATTCTTTTGTTTACTATGAGGGCTACTCCATTTCTTCTAGGGGATTATTGCCCACAGTAGTAGATATAATGGTCATCTGAGTTAAATTTACCCATTCCAGTCCACTTTTGTTTGCTTCTTCCTAAAATGTCAATGTTCACTCTTGACATCTCCTGTTTGACCATTTCCAATTTGCCTTGGTTCATAGACACAACATTCCAGGTTCCTATGCAATATTACTCTTTACAGCATCAGACTTAGACTTCCAACACCAGTCACATCCACAACTGGGTGTTGTTTTTGCTTTGACACCATCTCTTCATTCTTTCTAGAGTTATTTCTCCACTGATCTCCAGTAGCATATTGGGCACCTACTGACCTGGGAAGTTCATCTTTCAGTGTCATTACTTTTTGCCTTTTCATGCTGTTCATGGGGTCCTCAAGGCATGAATATGTAAGTGGCTTGCCATTGCTTTCTTCAGTGGACCACATTTTGTCAGAACTCTCCACTGAGACCCATCCATCTTGGGTGGCTCTACACACCATGGCTCATAGTTTCACTGAGTTAGACAATGCTGTCATGCATGTGATCAGTTTGGTTAGTTTTCTGTGATTGTTTTTCACTCTGTCTGCTCTCTGATGAATAAAGATAAGAGGCCTATGGGAACTTCCTGGTGGGAGAGACTGACTTCTTCAGTCAGAACAGACAGACTTGTTCTGATGGGCAGGCCATGTTCATTAAATCTTTAATTTAATTTTCTTTTGATCAGTGGGGCTGTGTTCCCTCCCTTTTGTTTGACCTGAGGCCAAACTATGGTGGAGGTAATGAAGATAATGGTGACCTCCTTCAAAATTTTCCATGCAAGCACTGTGACACTCAATGCCCCTGACCCTATAGCAGGCCAACTGTGACCCACACCTTCATTGGAGACTCCTGGACACTCACAGGCAAGTATGGGTCAGTCTCTTGTGGGGTCACTTCTCCTTTCTCCTGGGTCCTGGTGAGCACAAAGTTTTATTTGTGCTTTCCAAGAGTCTGTTTCCCTAGTCCTGAGTAGGTTCTGGCTGCTCTGGTCAATGGCAACCTCCTCCAAGAGGGCTTATGCCATACTCAGGTCTGCTGCACCTAGAAGCCTTTCCCCTGCCCCTGCAGCAGGCTACTGCTGACCTGTACCTTCACAGGAGACCTCCAAACACAGTTATGGCTCAGTCTCTGTGGGATCTCTGGGTCCTGGTGCACACAAGGTTTGTTTGAGCCCTCTGAATGTCTCTGGTGGGTAAGATGTTTGATTCTAAATGCAATTTCACCCCTCCTACTGTCTTTCTGGGGATTCTCCTTTGCTCTTTGACATGGGATATCTTTTTTTTTTTTTTTTAGTGTGATCTAACATTCTCCATCGATGGTTGTTCAGTAGTGAGGTGTAGTTTTGAAGCTCTCAAGGAAGAAAATTTGTGCATGTCCTTCTGCTCCACCATTTTCCATTTATCCAGCACCTAAAACTGTATCTTGAACAGAGTAGACATGTAATAATGTTAATTAAATGAACAAACATAAAAACTGTACAGAGATTCAACTATATTCTCATAAAGAGGTGTCACATTCATTCATGCTTATTCAGTAATAATTACTGACAGTCATTAAAAGATTACTGAGAAATAATGATATTTAAAGTGATAAGATACATATGCTTAGATGCAGTAAAAATTTAAATTTTGAAAAGTCACAGTATGATAGAAATATATTGGGTAGTTTGCTTAATAGAAAAGATGGATTTTGAAATATGAATGGAAGACTCAATATATTCTGCATATGAGATTTGGATTTTTCTTCTTCAGTAAGATTATATTCTTTTGCTGTGTATTTTTATAAAATTTGTCAAGGAAATTTGAATAGTAGATAATTTAGGGAACTAAGGCTTCTTTGTAAAAAAGAAAGTTGGCAGAGGTATTTTATCCATTGCAAGCATCATATTATCATGAGATCTAGTCAAAAGCATTTCTTTCCAAAATTGCCTAAGAATTGCAACCAGTTATTGTCTCCCACAATCACTGATTTCAATAGAGAGAAAAGAGAAGTAAGGCATTCCAGCATGGAACAATTGAGAGAAAAGTGGAGGTAAAAAAGGACCAGTGAACAGAAAAAAGTACTGGCTAATATTGACTGCAGTTATCTATATGAAGAGTATCTGTAGGAAGAATTGTATATGAAGCATGCAGGAGAGATAGTAAGATGATAGGGAGAAAGGTTTTTGGTTAATTCAACACCCCATAGAAATTTAGGCCGCAGGACACTGATGGCTGATTCTGTGCTACTTTCCTACTAAAGTAAGTCCCCTACATATGAACCTGAAGGTTGCAAAATTTCAAAGATGTGAATGTGCCCAGAGAAAGAACAAAGAGTGATAAAGGAAGAAGACGTAACTGAAGAACTGAAAAGATTCACAATGCAGGAGATGACAAGCGGATTTTCTTTATTTGAGGAGGCACTGTTAGTTTTTGAGTCACAGGACCAAAACATAGAAAGGTGCATGAAAGTTTCAGCACCTGTTTAGAATACAGTCCAGTGTTGTTACCATGTCACCTATGATGAGCAAAAAATGAGCTACTGCCTTGATCTCACCTCAAGAGGGCAGGTAGAATTGAATCTAGCAAGGAAACTTTGTGACCCAGGGGTTGAACTGACAACATCTTATATCTTCGGCATTGACAGGCAGGTTCTTTAACAAAACACCTATAATTTTTCATATCCATTATGCAGCATCTTATCAAAGTTTTTTCTTTATCATTATAAAAAATGTTTGATACAAAATGACTAATATTTATAAAAGCATATTTATACACATAACATAAATGTAAATGAGTGAATTGCATCTTTTCAAAAAAATCATTCATTACATAAGTTTAAATTTTTAATAATCAATATGATAAAATACCTGTATGATCACCATTTGAATAGTCTCTATCAATTCTGTTGGAATGAATATAAGGGGATATTAGACATAAATAGATTTTAAACAAACAGGTAAACCCTGGGATTTTAATACTGAAGTTAGAAAGTTTTTGACATATGATAACCCTGGCAATGTAAGTGACCATTATGTTTCAGTTCTAACTAATGGCCTGATGCAGGGGCTCTGGGTTAAGTAGACCTGGCTATGACATAAACCCTCTTGAAGGAGGTCTCCATTATCCTCAACATAGAACCACCAGAACTTACACAGGACTGCAGAAACAGACTCTTGGAGGGCACAAACAAAACCTGTGGCACACCAAGACACAGGAAAAATGTGCCGTGACCCCACAAGAAACTGATCCAGACATGCCCATTAGTGCCCAGGAGTCTCTGGCAGAGGTGTGGGTTGGCAGTGGCCTGCTTCAGGGTTGGAGGCACTAAGTGCAGCAGTGCCTGCATGGGACATTTTAAAGGAGGTCACCATTACCTTCATTACCTCCACCATCGTTTGGCTTCAGGTCAAAAAACAGGGAGGGAACACAGCCCCACCCATCAACAGAAAATTGGATGAAAAATTTACTGAACATGGCCCTGCCCTTCAGAACAAGACCCAGTTGGCCTCTAAGTCACCCTCTCCCATCAGAAAGCTGCCATAAGCCCTTTATCCTTATTCATCAGAGGGCAGACAGAATGAAAATCACAATCACAGAAAGCTAACCAACTGATCTGATGGACCACACCCTTGTCTAGCTCAATGAAACTATGAGCCATGCCTTGTAGTCCCACCTAAGACAGAACTATACAAAAAGATCTTCATTATTCAGATAACCCACAATGGTAGATCACTCATCCAGAGCCAGATATCATGGATGCAAAGTCAAGTGGGCCTTAAAAAGCATCACAAAGCTAATGGAGATGATGGAATTCCAGTTGAGCTATTTCAAATCCTAAAAGATGCTGTGAGAGTACTGCACTCAATATGCTAGCAAATCTGGAAAACTCAGCAGTGGCCACAGGACTGAGAAAGGTCAGTTTTTATTCCAATTCCAAGAAAGGCAAAACCAAAGAATACTCAAACTACTACACAATTGCACTCATCTCACATGCTAGTAAAGTAATGCTCAAAATTCTCCAAGCCAGACTTCAACAGTACAAGGACTGTGAACATCCAGAGGTTCAATCTGGAGTTAGAAAAGGCAGAGGCACCAAAGATCAAATTGCCAACATCTGTTGGATCATCAAAAAGGCAAGAGAGTTCCAAAGAATCATCTATTTCTGCTTTATTAACTATGGCAAAGCTTTTGACTGGGTGGATCACAACAAACTATGGAAAATTCTGAAAGAGATGGTAATACCAGACAACCTGACCTGTCTCCTGAGAAATCTGTATGCAGCTCCAGAAGCAACAGTTAGAACTGGACATGGAACATCAGACTGTTTGCAAATCAGGAAAAAAGTAGGTCAAGAGTGTATATTGTCACTTTGCTTATTTAATTTATATGCAGAGTCCATCATGAGAAATGTGGAGCTTGTTGAAGCACAAGCGGAATCACAATATCTGGGAGAAATATCAGTAACCTCAGAAACGCCAATGATACCACCCTTATGGCAGAAAGTGAAGAAGAACTGAAGAGCCTGTTGATTAAAGTGAAAGAGGAGAGTGAAAAAGCTGGCTTAATACTCAACATTCAGAAAACTAAGATCATGGCATCTGGTCCCATCACTTCATGGTAAACAGATGGGAAAACAATGGAAACCATGAGATACTTTATTCTTTTCAGCTCCAATGTTAATACAGATGGTGACTAAGGCCGTGAAATTAAAAGATGCTTGCTGCTTGGAAGAAAATTTATGACCAACCTGACAGCATATTAAAAAGCAGGGACATTACTTTACCAACAAAAGTCCGTCTAGTCAAATCTGTTTTTTTCAGTGGTCATGTATGGCTGTGAGAGTTGGACTATAAAGAAAGCTGAGCACACAAGAATTGATGCTTTTGAACTGTGGAGTTGAAGAAGATTCTTGTGTGTCCCTTAGATGGAAAGGAGATCCAACCAGTCCATCCTCAAGGAAATCAGTCCTAAATATTCATTGGAAGACTCATGTTGAAGCTAAACTCAAATACTTTGGCCACCTGATGTGAAGAACTGACTTGTTGGAAAAGACACAGATAGAAAGACCCTTTCCTGTTGAAAGCGGGAGGAGAAGCGAGTAACAGAGGGTGAGATGGTTGGATGGCTTCACTGACACCATGAACATTTGCTTCAATAGGCTTGGTGAGTTGGTGATCAACAGGGAAGCCTGGCGTGCTGCAGTCCATGGGGTCTCATGGTTAAGAACTCAGTTTCTTTAAAGCCATATTTATAAAATATTGCTCAATGTTTTAAGATACTTTTTCCTTTTTATCTATCAAGTGAATTCTAAAATATCTCAGTAAAATAGTATTCTGTCTCGTCCTGCTCTCACGAAGTATAGTTTGGTTGAAAATTTCTTGATTTATCAGTGTATCCTGAATCTAATTTAACACTTTTCATTTTCCAAAGATTTTTATAACATATGAGGCAAAAGACAAAATTCATCACAATCATTTAATCTCACAATAGGTATGGGACCAAGTTGTGAGTGAATTTGGGAAATAATCTTATAGATAATGAATTATATGGAAGATTATGTTTGAGATTCTGGTATCTCTCTCTCTTTCAAAGAGCAGTGGTCTTCTTAACAAATTATCTGAAATCAAATCATGAAAATGAGATACGCTTTTTGTCTTAATTTTTTTTTAATAAATAAACCTCATTTGGAAATATTTCTTCACTTAAATGTAGAAAAAATATGCACACAATCATTTTCTTTGTCTTTGGTTTACTTTTTAACATTAGGCACACCATTTGGAAGTCCTTGAATTTTGCACACATAAATATTCAATAAGATTAATTTTACATTTAAAAATTTTGCAAATGATTTTTCATGCATTTTTTCTAGCAACAGCAATCCAGCACCAAATAAGCTGAAATAATGCAATAGCAACAGAAATCATAAACATTTTTGCAATTTTAATATAGAAAATGCTCTTTTTAAATGATTTACCAAAAATTTAGATATTCTTCCAAGCTAATCAACAGTGCCACCAGGTGGTTACATTAATGCAAGAAAAGGACAATTGCTAAAATGGATTAGTGTTTTAAAATTATATAAGGTTGCTATGGCTTATATTTTACAACTAATTAACACAACTTACTGTCTGTGAATAGTTTAATGGAAATAATCTGAAGCTTTCCTTAGCTAACTTCTCTCTATTTCTCTTTAGAAAGCTATTAATTACTCAGCTTCAAAAAGACTTACGTAAGTAAGTAAGTAAAGTCACTAAGTAAGTAAGTAAAGTCACTCAGTCGAGTCCGACTCTTTGTGAGTCCATGGACTGCAGCTCAGCAGGCTCCTCAGCCCATGAGATTCTCCAAGCAAGAATACTGGAGTGGGTTGCCATTTCCTTCTCCAGGGGATCTTCCCGACCCAGGGATCAAACCCAGGTCTCCTGCATTGGAGGCAGACTCTTTAACCTCTGAGCCACCAGGGAAGTTCTTAGCCACCAGGGAAAAAGACTTAGTGAACTATATAATACTAATTTGTTGCATGTAATCCCTTCTTTGTTAGTAAGTGTGATTTTCTTCAATTCTGTTAGTTTGAGTTAATGCATAGATTCCAACAGTTCAAAGAGGATAAAGGATAAATGTGTAAAATGTGTTAGAGTACTATAATATAAATTGTTGCTTTCACTAAGGTTTCTCTGACAGTGGTGATCTTTTAATCTAGATGCAATTCTGATTTCATCAAAATCAATAGCTCCTTTATCATTATTCATAATTGTTTATAAGCTATACTTAATGCAACATTTAAATGTATCCATCTCCTTCATTAAATGCTTATCTTCTTTTCCTCTGTTTCTTTACCTGTGTTCGTAATACCTTCAGCTGATGATCCTCCACCATCTCACCCACTGAAAGTGTGATTCAGCTAATTGCTATATTTTGAGTGAGGAGGGAACTAGGCTTGCATATTTCTGCCCCTTACTATTCTGCTTTTGCTCTCTCCTAGCTGCACAAAGTCTGTATCCTAAATTTCTTTTTGCTATGAGTAAACTTTACTTGAATCTATCTTCTTCCAGCTCTGCTTCTGGTTAAATCATCATGACTGCCTAACTTTAGAGAAATTAGAAGATACTCAAGAGCATGAATGCAAACTACAGTCTATTCTATCAATATTTTCAATAATAATTATCACATTTTGTTGTGTTCAGTTCAGTTCAGTTGCTCAGTTGTGTCCAACTCTTTGTAACCCCATGGACTGCAGCACATTAGGCCTCCCTGTCCATCACCAACTCCCAGAGTTTATGCAAACTCATGTCCTTTGAGTTGGTGATGCCATCCAGCCATCTCACCCTCTGCTGTCCCCTTCTTCTCCTGCTTTCAATTTTTTCCAGCATCAGGGTCTTTTATAATGAGTCAGCTCTTCCCATCAGGTAGCCAAGTATTGGAGTTTCAGCTTCAGCATCAGTCCTTCCAATGAATATTCAGGACTGATTTCTTTTAGGATGGACTGGATGGATCCCCTTGAAGTCCATGGGACTCTCAAGAGTCTTCTCCAACACCACAGTTCAAAAGCATCAAGTCTTTGGCACTCAGCTTTCTTTATAGTCTAACCCTCACATCCATACATAAGTACTAGAAAAACCACGTCTTTGAATAGATGGACTTTTGTTGGCAAAGTAATGTTTGTACTTTTTAATGTGCTGTCTATATTGGTCATAATTTCTCATTTTCATTTCTCAATTGAATCACCACTCGAGCAGGGGAAAAGTACTTTATATTAGCCTTTTTCAAAAATCAACAAACTATCTTCATAACGGTAAACATTAATGACTGATCAAGAACAACAATTTACTAAACTTGGAAAAAAGAAAGATTTGAAACTTGAGGAAACTGAGCAAGAAGTTGTTTCTTTTTTTTTTTTTTAAATCCCAATCAGAAAAATGCAACCTGCTACAAATATGGTAACATAGCTTTTTGTTGTTTTCTCTATATTTTAGATATTAAATGACAAGTAATATACTCAAGCAATATAAACAGAATTATTGATGAATTTCAGCTTTGAGGAAACTTTTAAAGAATGAGGTAATTTAAGTTTTCACATCATTGAAATACTCATTCAAAATCTCAACGTCTTTCATATTGAAAAGAATGTGTTAATCATATGTAAATCCATTGAAAAAATAAAAATTTAGAAATCAAGAGATTTGAATATTGAAAAATAACATGCTTAAAGGAAAGTTTTGCCATAACTGTAATTTTCACTAGCTTCTGAATAAAACATTAAATTTCTTCCACGCCTTTGGCACCATGCTATCACTTCCCTATAAATAAAAAATAATTTATAAATTTTCCTTTTGCTGTCACTGAATTTCTCTCCTTTCCAGATTAGTGCAGAGGCTCCTAATATGAATTTAAGAACCTCCACAATGTGACCTAAGTCCTTTTTCCTTCATTACTAGAATCTCTTGTTCCTCAATCTACAGAGAAGCAAATAAAGAAAAGGAATAACAGATGCATTTAAAGAGGGTAAATGAATTCATTCAAATGTTGCTTTAGGTATAGCCCACAATTATTAATATTGGTTAAATATATATAATAAAATGGTTTCCACAGTAATCACAATGATCCCCACAACCTGGTATCATGCCCCTCCTTTTTCCCTCCTCCTCTGGACTGCGGACTGAACCTGATAGAACATAGCAGAAGTGGCAGAATGCCATTTCCAAGATTAGGTTAAAGAAAGGCTCTGGCTTTGTTGGGATTTCTCTGTGGAAAGCTACAAGACATGTTGTGAATCACTCCATTGCTCTGTGGACAAAGGCATGTGGCCAGAAACTTACATCTATGGCCAACAGCTAGGGAGGCCTATGATCTGCCAAAGCCATGTGTGTGAGCTTGGAGATGGATCCTCCCCCAGTGGAGATGAGTGCAGCCCTGACCAATAGATGAACTACAACTTGTGAGTGACTCTGATCCACAAGTGCTTGAGTTAAGTTGTTTACATATTCCTGACCCCAGGAGCTGAGATAATAAATATTTGTGGTTTTAAACCTATAAGTCTGGTGTTATAATACCGTTGATAACTAATACTCCCATCTACTGATGACTGACATGGAGAGAGGTCACCGTGAATGCACACTTGTCAGAGGAATTGGCTAAGATTCTAGATTCTTCCTGAGGTAGCCTGGTGAATCCATTTACCATAGGTCAGAATTACAGGAGTAAAAAGGATTATACATTAAACTTTGACCAGTGAGGAGTGGAGGAAGGAAGGATCAATAAGTAATTGTCTTTCAACTTGCTGCAATCCCTCCTCCAACATACAAAAGAAGAACCCAAGATGTGATCATTCCATTTACCCTCGTTTAGGAAGTTCCCAGATGGAGCAGTCACTTGTGTATTTGAGAAACATGAGTGACTGGGTAACATACATTATGGTACTTGTTCTCTTTATTAGCTCTTTCTAAAATGGAGGAGGACTGTAGTCCTTGCCCCTCCCACGTCTTCTGTCTGCCTTTTATTTGTGGAAAAACTTTAGCCAAAGAATAAGTTTAATCAGAGAAGTGAGAAAATGAAGAAACAGAAGAAAACAATCCAAGAAGATTAGTAACAGTTTAGTCATTAAGCAAAGTCAAGGACCTTTAGTTCCTCTTCAAGGGCTATAGATGATATTCTGATCCATAGCTTGTGAGCTATCTTGTAGATACTGAAACCCCACCAGGTGGAAAAAGATGACCAGACGATCATGATGTAGCCCTGATATAAGCTGCTGCAATTCTGAAAATTGACCTCAAGGAAATAGAAATGAGCCAGCCCTAAAATAAAGATTAACTGCACTTGAAACAGCCACAATGATGCTGATCAGACCACTAGTGACCTGAAGATGTTGCCAATCAACTGTCAAACCAGTTTCAGGTGATGGTGTTGTTTTTGCATGCAGTCCCCCTCTCTCTGTCTATGAAAGCTCTTGCTCCCTGAATAGGGGAGTAGGGGTGGCCTTTGGATAGGAGTCCACCAACTCCCTGTGTTACTGGCATCTGAAATAAAGCAAACTTTCCTTTTCACCAATTTTGTGTCTTTATTGACTTTTGAGCAGTGAACAGCCAGACCCCACTTTCAGTTACCTTTCTTCTTTCTTCACGCCAGCTTAGATAGGATTACACTCCCAAATAAAACACTAACCCATAAGATTTTTTCCTCAGCTACTCTTTCTCAGAAAACCTGTCTGTAACAAATATATTCCTTAATGATATTTCTGAAACTAAATGTTCACATGGAAGTCTATCAAAATCTAATTTTAATTATCTTTAGACATGCTATAAAATTATATTTAACTCACATATATATAAAACATTTTAGCCAAAAGAGAATTATAAAGAGCATGACCATTCTGATTTTTCCCTCTAAATATTCAGAAGCATAGTTTCAAAAATTTAGAGTTATATGACATTGCTGATGTGAGGCTACTATGAGTTTCTCATAGTTTTTTTTTTTTTTTTTTAAAGCATAACATAGTCTGAAAACCAAAGTTAGGTTTTTAAAAACTCATGTATCATATAGGTATCTATATTCACATAATGAGCTAGAATATATACTAAAATTTTGAAAATGAGGTATTTAAGAAATATTGTGTCAGGTTCTGTGTTTAAACTTGAAAATTGGTAAGGCTTGGTAGCATTTCTGACAGATGACAAGTTTATATGAAAAGACACATTGTTGTTTTTCTTTATTTCTGTAATCTAAATTAGCTGCATTCATTATAACATTAGAGTTGCTAAATAATATGAGAAATTAGGGACTTCCCTGATGGTCTGGTTGTTAAGACTCTGTGCTCCCATTGCTAAGGGGGCCCGGATTCAATCCCTGGTCAGAGATCCTGCATGCTGCAACTGAAGACCCCACATTCTGAAGTAAGACCTGGTGCAGTCAAACAGATAAATAAATAATTTAAAAGTAAATAAACATTTTAAAAAATAGTATAAGAAGTTATATGAATAAAAGTATCAATAGCAAGAGCAATCACACCTTGTTTCAAAACACAAGAGAATGCTGGATAAAAGATATTAAATTCATTCTCAGCAGCTACTTAGGTACCTTGAATCATGAAAATTTATTGGCTATGTACAAATTAGAGAGGAGTCAAAGGAGAAAGAGAAAGGATGACCTGAAGAGTTAAATCTGTGCCAGATGTGGATAATAGAGTTGAAATATCTATGGTCATGATCTGGAAGAGGCTAGGAGATTCAGCATGTAATAAATTATCACTAATGGGAACAGAAGGTAAGAATACTCAGAAAAATGACTTTGAGCAAATTAACACTTTGAATATATGAATAAGAGGCAGTAAGGAAGATATTATTATACTAAACTTAATCATGGTTCTGATAACATAGGCAGTGAGCATATATTTACACAAATAATAGACTTCTATGTCATATTCTCAAGGAGATATTAAAAGTTTCTAAGCAAATTTTGTTGATAGTTATCACACAATCCAAAAGCAGTGTTCTTATTCAGGAAAAAATATTCAAAACTGCAATTTATTGTTCAGCTTGGTAATTATCTTGCTATTGTTCCTTAGAGGTTAAAGCATATTCTGAACCATTCCATTCCTAAAACACTGGCTTTAAAAACTCATCCGTGTAATTATATGGCCAGTATTAAAAATTTGGAGTAAACATACAATTTTACTAGTTAATTGCTGTAGAATATATATAGTTTAAAATTTCTTTCTTAAATATGATTGTATATTTATCTTATAAAAATAACTTTCCTGGCATTGCTGATTCAAATTGTATAATTGATTGGATTTCAAAAAATATTTTCTATTGATTAAACAATAGTTATTGAATTAATTTTTAAAACTTCTATGAACAACTTCAAGTTATATTCATATTATGCCAATGTTCTAGTACTGAAAAAAAAAGCATTAATTTGTAGCGACTTTTTCAAGTAATGTGTGTCATTGACAAAAATAATAACCCTGCTGGCTTCATAAATTTAAAGGGTTCCAAGTCATTAACATACAAAATTAATAATAAACCATTTAACATAGACCCTTGAGGAAGACCAGATGTTTCTGCTCAATTAGAGAAGATCCAACCCTAGATGACAGTATATTTCATTTACCTTTTAAAATAAGCATAAAGCCACCCCATAGAGCTTTCACACAGCTAACAGTGACATGTCTAGGATTAAGGAAGACTCAGTGAAATGTCAAAACTATGCAAAGATTAAAAGAAAAAAAAATCACTCTACTATAAATACAAAAATCAACCTTTTTTTTCATCTATATGGAAATATACAGTCCAATTTTTCTGTTGTACATATTATTGAATGATAAAAATAATAAAAAAAAAATTGAACAATGTAGTGAGGAGAGTATTGTGACGTGATACTTTTGTTTTCTATAAGCAAGCCTAGGGCAGGGGAATTAGGTTGCATTTTTTGAGGAAGAGGTGTTGAAAGATTAGTGGACATATTTTAAAACAATCACAGAGGAGAATAAAGTGATATTTCACATTTGAATACCACAAATGGATGAAGTACTTAAAGCTGAAGTATGGAGAGTGAGAACCATAGATTATATGCTTTGAGTGATCATAAATTGTTGCTGAACTACTTTCTAAGAGAACGTGATAGGCAAAGCTAGCTGTTGCTCTTCTGGCTTTGCTGTGTAATAGTTTTTAAGAACCAGGGTTGAATTATTGTGAAAAATAAGATACTGGAGAAGCTATTAACATGATTTCAGAAAGCAGGAACCCAAAGAACTTTGTGATTGAGGTAGAGGTGTCCAAAAGGGAGGCTAGTTGATACTAGAAATCCTTCACACTAGTTCTATTTAAAGCATCTCTTGTGATATTAATATTTCAGTAAAAAATTGGAGTTGAATCTTTTTTGTATTATGTGATCAACAGCATATGAACTCTTGATAAATTCAAATCAAGAGTTACTGCCCATCATTAACCCTTCACACCTAGATTATATTAAGCATATTCATTGAAGTTATAAAATCTTTCTCACAAATAATTAATAAAACTGAACAATCAGGCAAAATCCATGAAAGATATTTAAAATACACTTTTATTTGTCTTTAGTAAATTGTTATATGCTACTTTGAGGAAAAATGTCAGCAAAACAACAGCTTTCATAAGGAGCTTCTGTTCAGTTCAGTCACTCAGTGACTTTGCGACCCCATTGACTACAGCACGCCAGGCTTGCGTGTCCTGAACAGAAAATAAAACCACATTTTTCTAAATGACAATACAAAATCTGTCCTTTAATACTGTGGACAGTTTAATCACATGTTAAGACAGATCATTTAAATAGTAAAAGTATTAGGATAAAATCTAGGTTATTCTAACAATAGTCTGAAAACTGTATGGATTTTATGAGATGAAAATTTATTTCTCTCTCACATAGCAGTCTACCCTGTCCAAGCTGTAGGCAAGCTCTGTTTCATGTATTCCCTTTAGAGTCTGAGTTTGTCATGTCACTCTGCTATCCCCAAATGTTTCTTTCATGCCTAAATGGCAGAAAAAGAAACATTGTCCCTGCTCAGGTGTTCTGATATTCAGTCCTTTGCCACCTGCTTGCATTATACAGGGAGTCTAGTTCCAGATTTCCTATCCAGAGTATCTGTGGGCTTATATCTTGTCTCTAAGGGATTTCAAATCACAAGCACCATGATAGTTAATAGATCTGAGATACTTACCTCCTGGAAGTAAACAAGTGTATCTCTTATTGTTTCCTGTGGAATTCCTTTTTATTACTGGTCCCTGGATAATTTTTATACTTTAAAATTCAGCAATGTGCTTATCATTTTTTTAAATAAAGTTTTCCTTTTGCTTTCTGAATTTTACAATGTAATTTAAGGTGTAAGTTTTTACTTTGTTCAACGTCTAAGGTATAAATATTTTATTTGTCATGATTCTGATTTTGTTATTTTTCTTCATGTTTTTCACATCAAATATGTCTAGTTGCTATTATCAGTATTGAACAATGATCTCCATCACATTATTAAATGACAAATTGATTAATTAAGAGTTAGGACATAAAGTATTATTTTTAAAATTATGGTACATTCACAGATTATCATGAGAGAAGGCAATGACAACCCACTCCAGTACTTTTGCCTGGAAACTCCCATGGACAGAGGAGCCTTGTAGGCTGCAGTCCTGGTAGGTTGTGAAGAGTCGGACATGACTGAAGCAACTTAGCAGCGACAGCAGCAGCAGCAGCACAGGTTATCTTACAGTCATGAAACATTCAATTTTCAAAGAGTATTTAATGACTTGGAAAATGTTCACAATAAAATAATAAAAAGAAAGAAAAAAACAACATATGAAATTTCACATAAACATATATATGAAAAGTATATAATAAATAAATGAATTGCAAAATATTATTTCTTTTCCATTTAAGAAATGGGATATAGAAGATTCTTTGTATTTTTACTCCAAAATTAATTTTATGGCCATAATATTGAAACAACTAATTGGAAAATCTATTGGCCATTTTTAATTGCATTCATGTAGAAGACATTTTTATTTTCATATGAAAAAATATAATAATTCAGAACCTGTAGTTTTCTCTAAGAAACAGAGCTCATTCCAACTGAAATTGTACAAAGAAAGTAGTATATAGAGAACACTGTAATTCTGTAACATTTTAAACAAATAATGAAGTCTAAAAAAAAAAACAAAACTAAATAATTAAATAAATTTTCAAAGGGCCAAATTCTTTATAAAAGCAAGATACTCTCAAGATTAATAATTTCTTAGCAGAACCAAGATTCTGTCTTACTTACCTTAAATATCAGCATTACTCATGTCTATTTAATTTATAGTCCTGATCAGTTAAATCAAATGCTTTAATCCTTGGTAAAATTTATTTTCTATCATTTGCTTTTTATATTTTCAATATCCAGAACTTTCTTCAATATATTTCCTTTTTAGTTTTTTCTTTATTTCTGTATGTGTAAAGTAATAAGCACACTGTGTGAAAGTGAACTCAGGACACATTCTGAGTTGCTTGAACAACCAGCCAGCTGGGAGGTGGACTGAGATTTTTAGCCTCCCTCTGTCTCAGTTTTTTGTATAGAAACTCCTGGGAAGTGGAAGAATTTTGATGATTTCATAAGGATATTCTAAGAAAAGAAATGGAGATGCTCAGGCTTTAAGTTAAAAAGAATCTGTTAGTTTCAGATTTGCAGATATGATAGTCTTTTATTTTACAAAAAGAGAATATAGTCTTTGTCTCTATGGTGCTAAGGGGCAGGTGAGGTTCATGTTTACTTGCTAAACAAGTAGAAGTTTATGTGGGAGGAAGGCAGCTTTACCTCCTCCTCTCTTCTCTCTTCCAAAAGTTTAAGTTACTGGTCATCTGAATTTTCTTCTTGGCTATTCCTTTACTCCTAAGATTGAAGGCAAGAGGAGAAGGGGGAGACAGAAGATGAAATGGTTGGATGACATCATTGACTCAATGGACAAGAGTTTGAGCAAACTCCAGGATGTAGTGAAGGACAGGGAAGCCTGGCATGCCACAGTCCATGGGGTCTCAAAGAGTAGGACAGGACTCAGCAGCTGAACAGCAACAAAGAATGTGAAACTCCAATGCTCATCAAAGCAAAATGACCAGTCAGATGATAATCTCTCAAGACTTTTTCCAGTAATTGATTGAGAATGATGAGATTAGGAGAAAAAAAAAAAAAGCACAGGAGAAAATCTTATGAAAACTAGAGCAGTCTTTTGGTTTAAAATCCTAATAAATATGAAGTGTACAGCTTCCAAAATTTAAGTTAAAAATAATCCCCATTTTACAGTGTTGTGGTTGTATAAATATGCTTTTTTTCTTCTTAAATTTAAGGCTGCAAAAAGTAAAAAGTATTGTTGAGAATTATGTAAGTGATTATAGCTTTGTTTGCCTTCTTTCAAGTTCTAATAAGAAAGTTTAATTTGCTGAGGATATGATTTTTGTTCAAATACCTCAAAGTGTTTCAGTATTTAGATAGATATTTCTGAATGCTTAGTAATCTTATGGGAGGGGTACTTGGAGTAGAATAGTTATGAAAATAAAACATTTCTACCCCTTTGAAGTTAACATTCTTATGGATGGATTCAGTTATTACTGATGGTATTAGGTGACCAGGAGGTAACAGACACTGTCAGCATTTCTTGTAGTTCTTTGGGCTCATATGTTACATAATACCTAGTGATCATATAATTTTTCCATATCATGTTATTATTGCTCTTTTATTTGTTTCTTTCCTCCCCCACAAACACATTAGAATGATATCAAATTATGTCAGGTTCAAATATTATTTTTGGCTTACCCTTATTTCCTGAGGTAAGATTGTGGAAAGTATATAATTAGTGCTTGCTGGAAAGTAATCACTCCTACTTAATCTCAGTTTTTCACAATATTCATCCTCCATATTTCTTTTTAACTTTCATTCTGTTTCAAGTTTGAAAGGCCAAATGAGTGTGCCAGCAGTGTTCAACACAAAGAGAATCATGGCCAGAGCATCAGCCAAGCTGAGACAGATGTAACCGATTGTGGCCTTGAGGAAGCAAAATCATTCAGGGTGCAGAGAATCTGCAGAGTGCAAAGCCAGGATCTTCAACTGGATACAAGTTATGAGAAATGAGAAAACGGTAACAAACACTAGAAAAAAAAAAAGAAAAAGAAAAAAATAAAAACAAAACACCTCTTACAACATTTCTGTGGTAATTTGTCTTAATTCATATTAAACAGTGAATGGTATATCTTTAACAGGAACTGACTGCAAACAATACTGTCTGTTGACATTTATTCTTAAGGATCGTTCCTAACGGAAATTCTTGAAGAATCATTCTTTTCATGCAGGTTATAAAATTTGATCTCCTGATGGGTTTTGTTTCTGGTTAGCTTCAGAAAGTTAATTTGGAGAACATTAAATGGTAGAGGAACTTAGACAACCAGTCATTAACTTTTATTTTCTTTCTCTTTCTCCTAAAGCATAACAGACTATAAGATATATTCAAGAGGATGTTTACTAATTACATTTTCCCTTTTCTATTCTTTTGCTTTTAACAGTTATATTTCTTGTTGTGGTTAACTCTATGAATAGAATTTACGTCCTATGTCTTAAAGTTATAGTTTCTAAAACTATTTTAATTTTATTTTTAAGTAAATTACTCTATCTCCTGAATAGATACATTTTCTGCAAACTAGCCCAAAACAATACGGTATTATGTAAGGCAATATACAAGCATTTTTCTTTATGAGATATTAAACACAATTTATTTTTAAGACCCTTGAATGAAAAGTGCTATTAAATTCCTATGATACAAGAAAAAAATTGGCTTTAATTCTTTTTTAATCAAGTAAGAGGAATGAAAGAGAACATTATGTAGATAAGAAAAGTCAGTCAATGAATGTATGTAAAAATACAAACAACCAAACACATAAATAGAATATTTGATAACTAGATATAAAGATTAATATTTAAAAATATATATGAAGTTAAAGAAGGAAAAAGTTTTGAAAGAAAAAGAAAAGAAGGAAAGAAAAAAAGCCTTCACACAATTGTAAATACTTTCCATCATGGTCAAATCTCAGCACATTCCTCACTTGAAACTGTGCTATTAATACTTGACTCTGGGGATAATTTTATCTCTTCTTAATATTTTGAATGTGCTTGAAAGTGAACGTGTTAGTTGCCCAGTTGTATCTGACTCTTTGCTACCCCATGGACTATACCTGTGAGGTTCCTCTGTCCTTGGAATTCTCCAGGCAAGAACACTGCGGTAGATTGTCATGCACTTCTCCAGGGGATCTTCCCGATGCAGGGATCGAACATGAGTCTTTTGCATTGCAGGCAGGCTCTTTACCATCTGGGCCACCAGATCAGCCTTGGCTAAAATAAAATTGTTCACTTGCATTTCAAAATAGCATTTCTCTCTTTGTCAATTTTGATGCTGCCACCAGTCTTTTTTTTTTAATTAATTTTTATTTTTTTAGTTTGTTTTGCTTTACAATACTGTATTTGTTTTGCTACACATTGACATGGATCAGCCACGGTGTACACGATCTCCCATTCCTGACCCCCACCTCCCCCCTCCCGCCTCACACCCTCTCTCTGGATTATCCCCGTGCATCAGTCCCAAGCATCCTGCATCCTGCATCAAACCTGGACTGGCGATTCGTTACACTTATGATATCACACATGTTACACTGCCGCTCTGCCAACCCATCCCACCCTCTCCCTCTCCTACAGAGTCCAAAAGGCCGTTCTATACATCTGTGTCTCTTTTGCTGTCTTGTGTACAGGTTTATCATTACCATCATTCTAAATTCCATATATATGTTTGAGTATACTGTATTGGTGTTTTTCTTTCTGGCTTACTTCACTCTGTATAATCGGCTCCAGCGTCATCCACCTCATTAGAACTGATTCAAATGTATTCTTTTTAATAGCTGAGT
>SJXQ01005460.1:0-128454 GCA_006408695.1 Aepyceros melampus
TTGGAAAAGACCCTGATGCTGGGAGGGATTGGGGGCAGGAGGAGAAGGGGACGACCGAGGATGAAATGGCTGGATGGCATCACAGACTCAATGGACGTGAGTCTGAGTGAACTCCGGGAGTTGGTGATGGATGGGGAGGCCTGGCGTACTGCGATTCATGGGGTCGCAAAGAATCGGACATGACTGCGCGACTGAACTGAACTGAACTGAGAGATTGTCATACTGAGTGAAGTAAGTCACAGAGAAAAAAAGATATCATATGATATCACTTATATGTGGAATCTAAAATAATAGTACAGATGAACTTGTTTACAAAACAGAAATAGAGTCACTTGACATAGAAAACCAACTTATGGTTACCAAGGTGGAGGTAGGAATAAACTGAAAGATTGGGACTGACATATACACATTACTATAAAGTGAAGAGGAACTAAAAAGCCTCTGGATGAAACTGAAAGAGGAGAGAGAAAATGTTGGCTTAAAGCTCAACATTCAGAAAACGAAGATCATGGCATCCAGTCCCATCACTTCATGGGAAATAGACGGGGAAACAGTGGAAACAGTGTCAGAATTTATTTTTTTGGGCTCCAAAATCACTGCAGATGGTGATTACAGCCATGAAATTAAAAGATGCTTACTCCTTGAAAGGAAAGTTATGACCAACCTAGGTAGCATATTGAAAAGCAGACATTACTTTGCCAACAAAGGTCCGTGTAGTCAAGGCTATGGTTTTTCCTGTGGTCATGTATGGATGTGAGAGTTGGACTGTGAAGAAAGCTGAGCGCAGAAGAATTGATGCCTTTGAACTGTGGTGTTGGAGAAGTCTCTTGAGAGTCCCTTGGACTGCAAGGAGATCCAAACAGTCCATTCTGAAGGAGATCAACCCTGGGATTTCTTTGGAAGGAATGATGCTGAAGCTGAAACTCCAGTACTTTGGCCACCTCATGCGAAGAGTTGACTCATTGGAAAAGACCCTGATGATGGGAGGGATTGGGGGCAGGAGGAGACGGGGACGACCGAGGATGAGATGGCTGGATGGCATCACGGGCTCGACGGTCATGAGTCTGAGTGAACTCCGGGAGTTGATGATGGACAGGGAGGCCTGGTGTGCTGCGTTCATGGGGTCACAAAAAGTCGGACACGACTGAGCGACTAAACTGAACTGATCTGATATATAAAATAGATAACTGATAACCTATTGTACAGCACAGGGAACCCTGTCAATACTCTGTAATGACCTATATGGGAAAGGAATCTAAAAAACAGTGTGGTGTTGTTCATTCGCTCAGTTGTGTCTACTCTTTGTGACCCCGTGGGCTGCAGCACACCAGGCTTCCCTGTCCTTCACTATCTCCCTGAGTTTGCTCAAACTCATGTCCATTGAGTTGTGATGCCATCCAACCATCTCATCCTCTGTCATCCCCTTGTCCTCCTGCCCTCAATCTCTCCCAGTGTCAGAATCTTTTCTAAAGGGTCAGCTCTTCGCATCAGATGACCACAGTATTGGAGGTTCAGCTTCAGCATCAGTCCTTCTAGGGTTGATTTCCTTTAGGATTGACTGGTTTGATCTCCTTGCTGTCCAAGGGACTCTAAGAGTCTTTTCCAGCACCGCAGTTCAAAAGCAACAATTCTTTGGCCCTCAGCCTTTCTTTATGGTTCAATTCTCACATCCATACATGACTACTGGATATCTATCTATTTATATGAATTATATATATATATACACATAAAGAAGTGGATATATATATGTATACCTGATTCACTTTGCTGTACAGCAGAAACTAACACAGGATTGTAAATGAACTCTAATACAAATTAATTAAAAAATAAATATCCTAAATAAACCCCAAACAAACTAAAAAAACCATCCTAAGTCTTACACCAAAATATACACACTGACTTATAAGTGTGGTTTTAGTTTTTTTTTTTTTTTAATAAGACATTTTGGTGGTGGTATGGGGTAAAGTCTGAGACATAGTTAACACTTATTTTGTCAAGATACCAACCTATAAAGCATATGCTATGTGTCTAAATGCAAAAGGCATCAATGAATCATAGTATCAGGGGAAAAAAATCTACACTGGACAAAAGATACAGTTAGCCTACATATTTTGAAATTGTAATTTGAATCAAGGGTAATGCTGAAAAATCAAGCTCAGTTTAATTTATTTCTTGCTTTCTTTTTGGCTGTGCTGAGTCTTCATTGCTGTGAGGGCTTTTCTCTAGTTGTGGGGAGCAAAGGCTACCCTGTGGTTGCAGTGTGGAAGCTTCTTATTGAAGTGGCTTCTCTTGTTGTGGGGCATGGCTCTAGGGCGCGTGTGCTCAGTAGTTGTGGTTCCCGGGCTCTAGTGCACAGACTGAGTAGTTGCAGCTCACAGGCTTAGTTGCTCTGTAGCATGTGGGATCTTCCTAGACCAGGGATCAAACAGTGTCTCCTGCATTGGCAGGCAGATTCTTCACCCCTGAGCCATGTGGGAAGCCCCATGTTCTGTTTTCCCCAGAGACAAAGTGTTCAGTTCAGTTCAGTTCAATCGCTCAGTCATGTTTGACTCTTTGTGATCCCATGAATTGCAGCATGCCAGGCCTCCCTGTCCATCACCAACTCCTGGAGTTCACTCAGACTCTCGTCCATCGAGTTGGTGATGCCATCCAACCATCTCATCCTCTGTCGTCCCCTTCTCCTGCCCCCAATACCTCCCAGCATCAGAGTCTTTTCCAATGATTCAACTCTTCACATGAGGTGGCCAAAGTACTGGAGTTTCAGCTTTAGCATCATTCCTTCCAAAGAATACCCAGAACCGATCTCCTTCAGAATGGACTGGTTGGATCTCCTTGCAGGCCAAGGGACTCTCAAGAGTCTTCTCCAACACCACAGTTCAAAAGCATCAATTCTTCGGCGCTCAGCTTTCTTCACAGTTCAACTCTCACATCCATACATGACCACAGGAAAAACCATAGCCTTGACAAGACGGACCTTTGTTGGCAAACTAATGTCTCTGCTTTTGAATATACTATCTAGGTTGGTCATAACTTTTCTTCCAAGGAGTAAGTGTCTTTTAATTTCATGGCTGCAGTCACCATCTGCAGTGATTTTGGAGCCCCCCAAAATAAAGTCTGACACTGTTTCCACTGTTTCCCCATCTATTTCCCATGAAGTGAGGGACCAGATGCCATGATCTTCGTTTTCTGAATGTTGAGCTTTAAGCCAACTTTCCCACTCCTTTTTCACTTTCATCAAGAGGCTTTTTAGTTCCTCTTCACTTTCTGCCATAAAGGTGGTGTCTTCTGCATATCTGAAGTTATTGATATTTCTCCTGGCAATTGTACCTTCTCCTATCTCCTGAAATAAAATTGTAGTGCTTGCTATTTAATCATTCCCCGCAGTTTCAGTTTTCTCTCAATATAAAGCAACAGCTACATACATGTAATGAAATGCTCCTGTGTTAATGTAATAATTCCCCTGGCTCATCCAACGTGAGTGAAGGAACACAATTTCAAAGACTACAACTTGGGGCAAGTATAGAAGAATGAAACTTGCTCTTAAAATCATTCATAGGACATTTTAACTTCTTAGAAATGTAAAAGTATTTGCACCATCATATGGTTATCTTTCTGTTATGTACATTATCCAGAATGTACATTATTAGATGCCAGTTTGAAGGACTAGACATGAGATTTTAAAAGTTACTCTATTTCTGGACTTCTCTGGTTGGCACAGTGGTTAATAATCCACCTGTCAGTGCAGGGGACATGGGTTCTACCCTTGGCCCAAGAAGATCCCACATGTCCTGGAGCGAATAAGCCCATGAGCCAACAGCAGCTCCTGAGCCTGTGTGCCCCAAGTATGGAAGCTGCGCACCTCGAGCCTGTGGCCTGTGCTCTTCAACAAGAGTTGAATTGCGATGAGAAGCCTGCGCCCTGCAGTGAACAGTAACCCCCTGCTCAACCCCTGGCTCGCTGCCACTAGAGAAAGCCTGAGTCCAATAATTCTTTCAGGGTAAAAGATGATGAAACATTTTTTTAAAGGAGTCAGTTATATCAGCTGATTTAAGTCATTCAGTCTGCTCTTTCTCTCTCTTTTTTTGGGCTACACTGCATGGACTGTGGGATCTTAGTTTCCCAACCTGGGATGGAACCCATGCCCCTTACCATGGTTCAAAGTCTTAACCACTGAACAACCAGGAAATCCCTAGTCTGCTCTTAGTCTGCTCTGTTTGTGGGATGTTTGGCAGCATCCCTTCTCTCTCTTCACAGCATTTTAGTAGAAACCACCTCCTGCTAAACTTTGCTAATCCCAGATTTCTCTAGACATTGCCAAATGTTCCTTTTGGGGGAAATTGCCCCTGGTTGAGTGGCTTGGCCAGAGACACTGATTTCCAGATCACCTTAATCCAATGAGTTGTTGTGATGGTTCAAACCTAAGTTAATATGCCCTGTAAAAGAGTACCTATTTCTATTTCATCTTACTTTTAGGATAAAAGTATTTTGATGTTCATTTCAAAAACTTTGGTGTTCTCTAGAGCCTCCCCTTCCCATCTTAGCAGGCAAGTATCAACAAACATGACCAGCAGGCCAAATCTGCCATGTCATTCATGATTGTAGATGAGGCTTTACAGGAACACAACTCCACTCATTCATTTATACATTGTCTATTTTGTGTGTGTGTGTGTGCCAAACAGCAGGCTTGAGTAGTTGTGACAGAGGTCAGATAGCCTGAAAAGTCCAAAATATTTACTGTCTGATCCTTTGCAGAAAAAGTTTGCCAACCCTTGATGTAAATCTTTAGTCTCTATTTAATTACACTTTTATATAAATTGGAATTCTTGGAGACACCATGACAGAATGACATGGGTGTTCTCCAGGGGATTATAGTCTTCATGTATTCATATACATGGGAGACAGAAAGTAGAAAGTAAACAGACACTTGTCTTTCATTCTGTCCCCCAAGTATCATTATTAACTTGATGTAGCCTCTCCCTGCTGCCCCCCAGGAATTGAGGGTCTGTCAGTCTCTGCTGGGAGTGGACTGGGAAGAGAATTTCCAGCAACTGTCAACAGTATATTCATAAGTGTCATTGTCTTTTTTTGGCCCATTTTATTTTGGCCATTATTGTACTCAAACCCTTGTCCCCCAGCTTCCCAACCTTTATTCCCTCCCCAGGAAAAGCTGAACCAATCTATGAGAGCATCTTCTCCCAAACGCTCATTCTCTTCACTTTTTATTTAACACATTCAATAAACTCAGGGAAATCAGTCCTGAATATTCCTTGGAAGGACTGATGCTGAAGCTGAAGCTCCAATACTTTGTCCACCTGATGCAAAGAACTGACTCATTGGAAAAGACCCTGATACTGGGAATGATTGAAGGCAGAAGCAGAAGGGGATGACAGAGGATGAGATGGTTGGATGGCATCATCAGCTCAATGGACATAAGTTTGAGCAAGCCCTGGGAGTCGGTGATGAACAAGGAAGCCTAGGGTGCTGCAGTCCATCGGGTCACAAAGAGTCAGACACAACTGAGTGACTGAACTGAACTAAAACTCAGGCTGGGGTGAAACAGCCTTTCAAGAGATTCCACCCTGGAATATTACTCAGCTGTCAAAAAGAATGAAGCAATGTCATTCGCAGCAACATAAATGAACCTAGAGGTTATTGTACTAAGGAAAGTAAGTCATAAAGAGAAGGACAAATGCTATGTGATATTGTTTATGTGTGGAATCTAAAATACAACACAAACAAGCATATCTACAAAACAGAAACACACAGAGAATCGAATTGTGGCTGCCTAGGGGGAGACAGGGTAGGGGATATCTCTATCTATACATCTGTACTGATATATACAAGTATCTGAGTCACTTTGCTGTACAGAAGAAATTAACAGTATATTGCTATATTAACATTATTTACCATAATAAATCAACTATACTTCAATAAAATAAAAAAAAAAAAGGAAAAGAAAAAAAGAAATTCCATCCTGGAAGTTCAGCCCCTTTTGTGTGGTATACATGCCAGGCTGTTTTCAGTCCAGCCTTATCTCCCTCAAAGCAAGTCCAGGTGCTTAGAATGTATTAGTTGAGGAAGGGGGTGATAATCAATTTCCCTTCTTTCTTTTTAAAAATTTATTTATTTGGCTGCTTTGGTCTTAGTTGTGGCATGCAGTAACTTTGTTTTGGCACATGGACTCTCTAGCTGATCATGGGCTTAGCTGCTCCACAGCATGTGGGACTTAGTTCCCCGACCAGGGATTGAACCCATGCACCCTGAGTTGGAAGGTGGATTCTTAACCACTGGACCACAGGGAAGACCCTGACTCTTTGGTCTTGACTTAATAGACTCTTATTGCAGCTCAGTAGCCTCTGATCCATCTCTCACAAGTCCTCCCCACCCCGCACTGTGCCTGTCCTTGATTCATGATATGGTCATGAAGCCTTGAAGGCTGCCCCCAAGCAGGTTACTTGCAGTGCAACATCTGATTGAGATTTCTCCTTGAGCTCAAATATGGGATCAGTTTGCCCAGTGAGTGCAACAGATTGTCAGTAGGGATTGTCCAGATGTGAACACAGTGCTACCTTAAGGCCTTCATTAGGGCATGTAGTATTGTATTCTGTGCCCCTTCAGCCTCCACCGCTTCACACCTGTGAGGGACAATGCTGCCTGCCTCCATGCTTGGATGAGGTTACTCCTTCCTGACTCATCCTGGCAGGCACTGAGCCTTGAGAAGAGCACATGAGTGGCCTGAAGCTTAAGCTCCATGAATTTCATGGTAAATTAGCCTTTGCAGCCAAGCTCAAACTCTATTTGCAAGTCAGACCATGTTGGGGAGAGTGGTCTCAAATTTGTTGCTTCTCTGGAATGGTGGTCCAGTGATTGGGACTCCATGCTTTCATTGTGGAGGGCTTGGGTTCAGTCTCTGGTCAGGGAACCAGGATCCCATAAGCCCCAGAGTGTGGCCAAAAGAAAAAAAATCTATTGCTACCCAATATCTTTCTAAAAGTGAACTAAGAAACACAATAGTGTGGAGCTTTATGGGGAAAAGGGAAGGGGTATATTCATTTTTCCTTCTGGATTCTTTTTTTCTTTGACAGTCAATTTTATGATGTCTCATAGTCTCCCTCATGGTTCTGCCATACTTTATTACCCTTATATCTTCTATGCTCTGTTTTCCTTATATCAGCTAAATTTATTTTTAAAAATACAATGTGTTATGAGTCTTGGTAAGCTGCCTTAAACCCTTCTGAAACTAGGTTAGTAGAAATAAATAAATAATGAATAAGCTAGCTTAAACTCAGTCTTCATAATAAAATTATTTTTATTATTTATTTATTTAATATTTTTATTTTTGGCCGTGCTAGGTCTTTGTTGCTGCACTCAGGCTTTCTCTAGTTATGGTGCATGGGGTTCTCATTGCTGTGACTTCTGTTGTTGTAGAGCATGGGCTTTGTTGTCCCAGGCTATGGGGGATCTTCAAGGACCAGGGATAGAAACTGTGTCCCTTGCATTGGCAGCTGGATACTTAACCACTGGATGACCAGGGAAGTCCCCTAAATTACTTTTTTTTATAGAGTAACATGCTGCTTGGAATGTGGAAAGGGTGAAAAGGTGCTTTGGAGACTCAAGGTCACCTCCTTGGTTCATTAGCTTCATGGTTGGGGACCTAGCACATCCTGTTCTGCCCTCGTGGCTGAAAGGTAGTGAAGTGGGACACGTGGGAACTAAATACAAGTAGAGCTGCCAAGAATTTACTTAAAAGAATAGTCTCATCTCAGAGAAGCCATCTCCCACTTTCTCCTAATAGCATCAAGGAGGAGGTTCATCTGAACCCTTCTTCGAGCTTTACTTGCTTCTCCAGATGACTAGAAAAGATGGTAAGAGCAGTAGTGAGATCCCCAGGAGAGGCTATATTTATGCCTTAGCCTGGTGAAGGTGAAGGTGAAGTCGCTCAGTTGTGTCCGACTCTTTGCGACCCCGTGGACTGTAACCTACTAGGCTTCTCCGTCCATGGGATTCTCCAGGCAAGAATACTGGAGTGGATTGCCATTTCCTTCTCCAGGGGATCTTCCCGACCCAGGGATCGAACCCAGGTCTCCCGCATTGGAGGCAGATGCTTTAACCTCTGAGCCACCAGGAAGGCCTTAGCCTGTACCCTGAAATAAAGTTAGAAGTGATTCAGTTATATATGTATATAACTTCCAATTTCTCAGTTCAGTTCAGTCACTCAGTCATGTCCGACTCTTTGCAACTCCATGGACTGCAGCACTCCAGGCTTCCCGTCCATCACCAACTCCCGGAGCTTACACAAACTCATGTTCATTAAGTCGGTGATGCCGTTCAACCATCTCATCCTCTGTCATCCCCTTCTCTTCCTGCCTTCAGTCTTTCCCAGCATCAGGGTCTTTTCCAATGAGTCAGTTCTTCACATCAGGTGGTCAAAGTATTGTTAGTGATGTTGGGGCTTCCCTTGTGGCTCAACTGGAAGAATCTGCCTGCAATGTGGGAGACCTGGGTCTGATTCTTGGGTTGGGAAGATCCCTTGGAAAAGGGAAAGGCTATCCACTCCAGTATTCTGGCCTGGAGCCTAAGTCACTAGGGAAGCCCATGTTTATGTATATAAAACACACACACACATACACAGATTCTTTTTCATTGTGGTTTATCACAGGATAGTGAATATAGCTCTCTGTGCTCTACAGTAGGATGGCTTCCTTGATAGCTCAGTTGGTAAAGAATCTGCCGGTAATGTAGGACACCCCGGTTTGATTCCTGGGTTGGGAAGATTTGATGGAGAAGGGATGGGTTACCCACTCCAGTATTCTGGCCTGGAGAATTCCATAGACTGTATAGACGATGGGGCTGCAAGGAGTCAGACATGACTGAGTGACTTTCACTTAACTACAGTAGGACTTTGTTGTATATCCATTCTGTACATAATAGTTTGCACCTGCTACCCCCAAACTCTCACTCTATCTCTTCTTCACCCTACGTTCTCTTTACTCTTAGTTTTGCTCTTTTGGACTATAATTTCTTTGGTATTCAATCATTACCATCTCCATGGAGAATACCTTGTTAGCATTCTTTCACGTTATTTAAATGATGAGGATCTGAGAAGTACAGCCTTCTTCCTTGTTCTCCAGCTTTGATCTTTCTAGCTTCCTTCAGTCTTGCCCATTGCTTCTATCACAGTGTTCATAAACACTGTTTATAGTATCATGCTTTTCTAAAATTTTCTGAGTCGCTGAAAAGGAACATTTCTCAATTTTGAAGTGCAAAGTATGAGTACATTGGATGCATTATCCTTCTGTAGTATTTAAGTTAATCTCTTTCTTGTAAGCCTTATCAAATATAGGATTTTTATTATATATCTACTTTGCTACAGTGACTATCAGGTGAACAGACTACTCTCTCTGTACTTCCTATCTCCTTGACTCTGGACTTGGTTTGTTATTTGCTTTGGTCAAGTTTGAATGTGCTTGTAGAATTGAATTTCCTCCTTTGACTTCTGCTTTTTTTCCATGAGAAGAATGTTTCTTGAGAAACCACTGGTCCCAGAAGAACGAGAGTTGTATAGATCAAAGTGGACCCTCCCTTCAGCCTGGATTCAAGCTCAGCTAAACCCAGTTTAGCTGGTCGGACGTTTGTGTTTCTGCTGATGTGTGAAAGAGAAACTTTTATTGTTGTTTGCCACTGAGATTTTCTTGGTGAGGCATTAAGTTGCTCAACAATGTTAACTAAATCACTCATGCAAAAATTATGACTTAAACATTACATACACACACAGTATAAGATAGTAAGAGATGGGAAAGAAGTAGAATAAATAGACCCATATATAATATTAATGATATTTATATTTATCCATGATACAGCAAGAAGGAGAATGTTATGGTCCTCTTTTCTGACCAGAATGTTGTGGCTGATATTTATTTTTTCCTCAGGCTATTCATCCACATTCCCTTTGCTTTCATCCAGCAATGTATCAGCAGGTTTGTGTGTGCTTTTTTAAAAAAAAACCTGGTAGAATTCTCATTCCAAATTCTCATATCTGAAGCATGTGAGACCTTCGTAGCTCTGTCTTTACTGGTTGTTGTAATCTTCTATTACATTAGATCTAGAAATTTCCTGTGTTCTAGGTCTAATTCTTACCTTTGTAGTTTAGTAGCAGTAGGCTACCCACTTCAGTATTCTTGCCAGGAGAATTAATTCCATGGACAGAGGACCCTCGTGGGCTATAGCCCATGGAGTTGCAAAGAGTTGGACATGACTGAACGACTCAGCATAGCACTCCTATTTCTTTTTTATAATAGTGATTGACCACTACAGTCAACAGGGAAACCCCTCTTGATTTGTTTAGTGAAATGAGGAGCATGAAATGGCCACTTGGCAGTCTTACCCCTTCATCCAAGTACAGCTTTTGTGAGCCTTGGTGGAGGAATTCCACCCTGGGATGTTAAAAAAACCCCACAACACCCAAGTTGGTAGATCACAGTGCTATTGCTGGAGACGTTCTTGGATCCTTAGAAGAAAGATCTGTGCTAAGACACAAGGGAAGGCTCTCGCCTTCTGAGATGGGCCGTTCTCTGTCTGTGGAGCATGTTTCTCCCAGAGCCATTCTTACCGTTTAAGATGACCCACATTCTGTTTGTGGAATGTGTGTCTCTCTAAATAAACCCACTCTTTACCTAAAAACAGAAAATCGAAGGAAAACTGGGAATCCTGGATTGAAGAGTCTTTGGAAGCCATTCAGTCTATCCTTCCTCAAGGTATGTCCACAAACAATGGGGGGCACTAGTCAAAAGGGCGTTTTTCATTTCCAGACTGCAGCTTTCTCTAATGGGGTGACGTGCTTAGAGGCTAAGTCCTTCTGTAACTGCCCCTGGCAACCCACAAGGAGTCCAGAGCTGGCAGTCTTCTTGCTGAAGTTCTTCCTAAATGTCTCAAGCCTGGCTACCTCTCTGTTATTTCCTTGGCTCACAAGAAATCTGGGGCTTCCAAGTCCTTTCAGACTCAGAAAGGCAGTCTTCTTCCATTGCTTCTCACTGTCTAGGTGAAACAGAGCAGGACCCTATGGTCCTTCCACCAGTGTCCTCTGCCTGCCTTTTGTCTGTGGAAAACTTTAGTCAAAGAATAAGTTTAATCAGAGAAAAGAGAGCATGTGGAAACAAAGTAAAACAGTCCAATGAGACCAAATGATGAAAATATACTCATGAAGCATAGTCAAGGACCTTTAGTTCCTTCTCAAAGGATATAGATAATATTCTGAGCCATGTCCTGTGAGCTATCTATAAGACAGCTCAGTAAAACAGCAGGTGGAAGAAGTCGGCTACATTAGGACAGACTGTACCCACGACATCAGCTGCTACAATTCTGAGAACTGGTCTCCAAGAAATTGGAACAAATGGACCCTAGAACTGAAGATTGCTGCTGCTGCTAAGTTGCTTCGGTCGTGTCTGACTTTCTGCGACCCCATGGATTGTAGTCCCCCTGCAAGCTCCTTTGTCCATGGGGTTCTCAGGCAAGGATGCTGAAGTGGTTTGTCATGCTCTCCTCCAGGGCATCTTCCCTATCCAGGGATTGAACCTATGTCTCCAGCATTGGCAGGCAGATTCTTTACCATTAGCACCATTGGGGAAGCCCTGGAACTGAAGATTAACTGCACCGAAAACTGCTGTTTCAAATCCTGAAAGATGATGCTGTGAAAGTGCTGCACTAAATATGTCAGCAAATTTGGAAAACTCAGCAGTGGCCACAGGACTGGAAAAGGTCAGTTTCCATTCCAATTCCAAAGAAACACAATGCCAAAGAATGCTCCCACTACCGCACAATTGCACTCATCTCACATGCTAGTAAAGGAATGCTCAAAATTCTCCAAGCCAGATTTCAGCAATACGTGAACCGTGAACTTCCTGATGTTCAAGCTGGTTTTAGAAAAGGCAGAGGAACCAGAGATCAAATTGCCAACATCCGCTGGATCATGGAAAAAGCAAGAGAGTTCCAGAAAAACGTCTATTTCTGCTTTCTTGACTATGCCAAAGCCTTTGACTGTGTGGATCACAAGAAACTGTGGAAAATTCTGAAAGAGATGAGAATCCCAGACCACCTGACCTGCGTCTTGAGAAATCTGTATGCAGGTCAGGAAGCAACAGTTAGAACTTGACATGGAACAACAGACTGGTTCCAAATAGGAAAAGGAGTACGTCAAGGCTGTATATTGTCACCCTGCTTATTTAACTTCTATGCAGATTACATCATGAGAAACACTGGACTGGAAGAAACACAAGCTGGAATCAAGATTGCTGGGAGAAATATCAATAACCTCAGATATGCAGATGACACCACCCTTATGGCAGAAAGTGAGGAGGAGCTAAAAAGCCTCTTGTTGAAAGTGAAAGAGGAGAGTGAAAAAGTTGGCTTAAAGCTCAACATTCAGAAAACGAAGATCATGGCATCTGGCCCCATCACTTCATGGGAAATAGATGGGGAAACAGTAGAAACAGTGTCAGACTTTGTTTTTTTGGGCNACTCGATGGATGTGAGTCTGAGTGAACTCCGGGAATTGGTGATGGACAGGGAGGCCTGGCGTACTGCGATTCATGGGGTTGCAAAGAATCGGACATGAGTGCGCGACTGAACTGAACTGAAGACAGCATATTAGAAAGCAGAGACATTAGTTTGCCAACAAAGGTCCATCTCGTCAAGGCTATGGTTTTTCCAGCAGTCATGTATGGATGTGAGAGTTGGACTATAAAGAAAGCTGAGTGCTGAATAGTTGATGCTTTTGAAATGTGGTGATGGAGAAGAGCTTTCAGAATCCCTTGGACTGCAAGGAGATCCAACCAGTCTATCCTAAAGGAGATCAGTCCTGAGTGTTCACTGGAAGGACTGATGTTGAAGCTTAAACTTCAATACTTTGGCCACCTGATGCGAAGAACTGACTCCTTACAAAAGACCCTCATGCTGGGAAAGATTGAAGGCGGGAGGAGAAGGGACAACAGAAGATGAGATGGTTGGTTAGATGGCACCACTGACTCAATGGACATGAGTTTCTGTAAACTCTGGGAGTTGGTGATGGACAGGGAGGCCTGGCATGCTGCAATTCATGGGGTCACAAAGAGTCGGACATGACTGAGTGACTGAACTGAACTGTTCTTTTAATATGCTGTTTTCCTTAAAAAATTGGTGTCCTTAATATTAATAATCTTTATTTTTCAGTCTAAATCTCTAATAGTTAAACCATAGCTCACAAACTTAGAATTTTAAAAGTAGGATGAGAACTAAATATAGACTTCCAAAGCAAAGTGTTAAGAAATGTATTTTGCTAATCATGGCCATTTAGGCCTAAAGAAGTTTCTCAACACCTAAGGTGACTTGAAAACTGAGCTTTCTATTTCCTATTTTATTATCTTTTGGTATACATTGTGTTGATAAGATACACCTAATACATATCTATAATAATCTTACCTATATGATTCAACCTTAAGGGGAAATATTAGAAACCCCTAAACTCTCAAAAATTACCTCACATGCTTGATGATGCCTAAGAAACCATGATTCATGAACAATTCATAAATGTTCCTTATTAAATTTCAGTCTTGGCAAGTGTGATATAATGAACATTATTTGTTATTTGTGCATTTTTTTTTATGAATAAAGCTTATCATAAGCTTTAGAGGTCAGGATTTAATAGTGTGGAAAAATAAATTCAGTTCAGTTCAATTAAGTTGCTCAGTAGTGTCCGACTCTGCGACTCCATGAATGGCAGCAAGCCAGGCCTCCATGTCCATCACCAACTCCTGGGGTTCACTCAGACTCAACGTCCATCGAGTCAGTGATGCCATCCAGCCATCTCATCCTCTGTCGTCCCCTTCTCTTCCTGTCCCCAACCCCTCACAGTATCAGAGTCTTTTTTATGAATAAAGCTTATCATAAGCTTTAGAGGTCAGGATTTAATAAATGTGGAAAAATAAATTCAATTCAGTTCAATTAAGTTGCTCAGTAGTGTCCGACTCTGCGACTCCATGAATGGCAGCAAGCCAGGCCTCCATGTCCATCACCAACTCCTGGGGTTCACTCAGACTCAACGTCCATCGAGTCAGTGATGCCATCCAGCCATCTCATCCTCTGTCGTCCCCTTCTCTTCCTGTCCCCAACCCCTCACAGTATCAGAGTCTTTTCCAATTAGTCAACTCTTTGCATGAGGTGTCCAAAGTACTGGAGTTTCAGCTTCAGCATCAAAGAAATCCCAGGGCTAATCTCCTTCAGAATGGACTGGTTGGATCTCCTTGCACTCCAAGGGACTCTCAAAAGTCTTCTTCAACACCACAGTTCAAAAGCATTCAGCTTTCTTCACAGTCCAACTGTCACATCCATACATATCCAAACATATTCATACATATCCACTGGAAAAACCATAGCCTTGACTAGACAGACCTTCGTTGGCAAAGTAATGGCTCTCCTTTTCAATATGCTATCTAGGTTGGTCATAACTTTTCTTCCAAGGAGTAAGCATCTTTTAATTATATGGCTACAATCACCATCACCATTTTGGAGCCCCTCAAAAGAAAGTCTGACAATGTTTCCAACGTTTCCCCATCTACTTCCCATGAAGTGATGGGGCCAGATGAACTGATCTTATAAGAATAAGCAGAAAGAGTAAACACAAAATTATTGTTAGCATAGAGAAAAGAAATCTTTTTATATGCTGTTGGTGAAATATGGACTCAATTTCTACACACTGAGTCATTTATTAGTAGGCAAACATTTTTAGAGGTTTTTTTCTACCATACTCTCATCCTTAGAAATTAATATATGAGCATATTTGCATGAATGGGACAATCTAAGCATGTATATACTATTGACCCTTGAATAATACTGGACTAGGGAGCAATAAACTCCACATCAACTGAGGATTTGTGGTACATATTTAGCGAAAAATATCTGTATACAAGTGGACTCTTGCCTTTCATACCACTGTTCCTCTAGGTCAGTTACAGAAGGCTTTCAATTTATTGCATCATTATTTTGCTCTTCCCTTAAGCAGATTAAATGAAATATGACTCACCCATATATCTGTAGCAACAACAAAAAAATTAAAATAGATATTTATAATTTAGTGTGAAATGGCAAAGAAAAAGTTGTAAAATGCTTAGTGTAATATGTGTTTATTAAAATATACAACGATAATATATGATTAACATGCCAGTAAAAAGACATTAAAATGAATTAATCACGTTTTGTCATTTCACAAAGATTTTGAAAGTCTAGGCTGTGTTAGTCATGAGGTTCTTTCTCCTATTTATTATGTCATTTTTATGCAATAACATGATTATTAATTATTTTGTAATAGTTGTACAATAGTTGATACATGTATGTCCACATGGTAAAAATAAACAATAAGATGAACATCCTTCAATCCTCAATCCAACTTAATTGGAACTTTGTCAATAGCAATGCATAATCTTTTGTGCTTGTAATTACCATCCAGTGCCTCTTTTTATTTTAATTATCCCCAAACTTGCACATATTATTTCCTTACTTTTCATTTTAATATTTATCAAAGTGTAAGTTCAGATAGGAAACAACAAATAAGTGACCAATTTGATGAATTTTCATACATATACAGTAAAACAAAACAAATAAAAAAATGAAAATATAACAATTCCCAGATAGAGAAACAGAACTTTACTAGCACCCAAGAAGCTTTTCATTTCCCCTTTAAGTCAATTTGTTTTTTGAAAAATAACCACTTCCTTGTCTTCTTACAAACTGCATCACTTTGTCTGTTTTTGAATTTTGAATAAATAGAATTATTTCATAGATAGTGTTTTGTTTCTTTTGTTCAGTATTTTGTTGTAAAGTCCATCTATGCTCTTCAATGAGGAAATGGCTCATAAATTCAAGTTAGATACCTTTTTTTTTTAAATCATGTAGTAATTTATTGTTTTTTCTCATTTATGATTTGTACTTTTGCATCTTGTCTTTCAAGTATTTTATACTCTATGATTATAAAGATTGTATATATTTAAACATTTTTAAAATTAATTTTTATTTTTCAGTTTGTTTTGCTTTACAATACTGTATTCGTTTTGCTATACCTTGACATGAATCAGCCACGAGTGTACATGAACTCCCAATCCTGACCCCCCACCCTCCCACCTCATACCATCTCTCTGGACTATCCCCGTGCCTCAGTCCCAAGCATCCTACATCCTGCATCGAACCTAGACTGGCGATTCATTTCACTTATGATATCATACATGTTGCACTGCCATTTTCCCAAATCATCCCTCCCTCTCCCTCTCCCACAGAGTCCAAAAGGCTGTTCTATACATCTGTGTCTCTTTTGCTGTCTCATGTACCGGTTTATCATTACCATCTTTCTAAATTCCATATATATGTGTAAGTATACTGTATTGGTGTTTTTCTTTCTGATTCAATTTATTGCATCATTATTTTGCTCTTCCTCTTAAGCAGATTAAATGAAATATGACTCACCCGTATATCTGTAGCAACAACAAAAAAATTAAAATAGATATTTATAATTTAGTGTGAAATGGCAAAGAAAAAGTTGTAAAATGCTTAGTGTAATATGTGTTTATTAAAATATACAACGATAATATATGATTAACATGCCAGTAAAAAGACATTAAAATGAATTAATCACGTTTTGTCATTTCACAAAGATTTTGAAAGTCTAGGCTGTGTTAGTCATGAGGTTCTTTCTCCTATTTATTATGTCATTTTTATGCAATAACATGATTATTAATTATTTTGTAATAGTTGTACAATAGTTGATACATGTATGTCCACATGGTAAAAATAAACAATAAGATGAACATCCTTCAATCCTCAATCCAACTTAAGTGGAACTTTGTCAATAGCAATGCATAATCTTTTGTGCTTGTAATTACCATCCAGTGCCTCTTTTTATTTTAATTATCCCCAAACTTGCACATATTATTTCCTTACTTTTCATTTTAATATTTATCAAAGTGTAAGTTCAGATAGGAAACAACAAATAAGTGACCAATTTGATGAATTTTCATACATATACAGTAAAACAAAACAAATAAAAAAATGAAAATATAACAATTCCCAGATAGAGAAACAGAACTTTACTAGCACCCAAGAAGCTTTTCATTTCCCCTTTAAGTCAATTTGTTTTTTGAAAAATAACCACTTCCTTGTCTTCTTACAAACTGTATCACTTTGTCTGTTTTTGAATTTTGCATAAATAGAATTATTTCATAGATAGTGTTTTGTTTCTTTTGTTCAGTATTTTGTTGTAAAGTCCATCTATGCTCTTCAATGAGGAAATGGCTCATAAATTCAAGTTAGATACCTTTTTTTTTAAATCATGTAGTAATTTATTGTTTTTTCTCATTTATGATTTGTACTTTTGCATCTTGTCTTTCAAGTATTTTATACTCTATGATTATAAAGATTGTATATATTTAAACATTTTTAAAATTAATTTTTATTTTTCAGTTTGTTTTGCTTTACAATACTGTATTCGTTTTGCTATACCTTGACATGAATCAGCCACGAGTGTACATGAACTCCCAATCCTGACCCCCCACCCTCCCACCTCATACCATCTCTCTGGACTATCCCCGTGCCTCAGTCCCAAGCATCCTACATCCTGCATCGAACCTAGACTGGCGATTCATTTCACTTATGATATCATACATGTTGCACTGCCATTTTCCCAAATCATCCCTCCCTCTCCCTCTCCCACAGAGTCCAAAAGGCTGTTCTATACATCTGTGTCTCTTTTGCTGTCTCATGTACCGGTTTATCATTACCATCTTTCTAAATTCCATATATATGTGTAAGTATACTGTATTGGTGTTTTTCTTTCTGGCTTACTTCACTCTGTATAATCAGCTCCAGCTTCACCCACCTCATTAGAATTGATTCAAATGTATTCTTTTTAATGGCTGAGTAATATTCCATTGTGTATATTTACCACAGCTTTCTTATTCATTCATCTGCTGATGGACATCTAGGTTGCTTCCATGTCCTGGCTATTATAAACAGTGCTGTGATGAACATTGGGGTACACGTGTCTCTTTCAATTCTGGTTTCCTTTTATTGCTTACAGTATTACTGGCTTCCCCAATGGCTCAGTGGGTAAAGAATCTGCTTGCAATGCAGGAGACACAGGAGATGAGGATTCAATCCCTGAATCAGGAAGATCCCCTGGAGGAGGAAATGGCAACCCACTCCAGTATTCTTGACTAGAAAGATCCCATGGACAGAGAAACCTGGTGGGCTTCAGTCCATGGGGTCGCAAAGAGTCGAACCCGACTAAGTGACTAAGCACACACACAATGTGGAAATATTTTCTATGTATGCTGTGAGTTAGGGTCACAGTTTCATTTTTTTCAATAAGGATTTTAATGTTGAATAGCCCCCACTTTTTTCCATATCTGAATCACACTTTCATCACTGCATTCCCACATCACTCTTACTTGGCTTATATAGAGTTACAGATATGCTATGGCTGCATAAAGTCACTGCAGCCTCTTCTGCTTACAATTAAATCTTTGGATAAAATACAAAAGTCTGCTTCAAAAGAAAAAGAAGATGCTCTGAGCTGACAAACCATGGAGAAATAGAAAGGAACTGGCTACCTTTGGCACTATCTGAAGTCATGCACAGAACATGATTAAAGGCGTTATGTTGGGTTTCTGTTTCAAGATGAGATCTGCGCATAACTCACTTCCCCATTGGCATCATTATTCAAAAGAATAGGTCTCTTGTTGAAATTTGAAATTTCTTGGGCAAAAAATACATCTACAGGGTTCTGAAGAGGCCAGGTGTTTCTTGTTCAGTATCTCAAGCATCAGGAAAAAAAGTTAATTCCTGAAGGTAACAACACTGAACTTGTATCAAATCTAGTTGCTTTGATTCAGCAAGCCCTAGCAGTTAAAGACACAGTTATCAGAGAATTTTTGGATGTTTTTTATGTTTCTAAAAAAGGAAGTTCAGTAGACTGATGATTAAGGCAAGTTGTCCAGCTACAAAAACGGCAAGCTGCTGGATGATTCATATTTGTGATGTTTTAAAGACAACATAAATTTCCTGTGTTTGGGGGAAAAAATCCAGTAAACAACTTTGCACTCTTTTTGAATGGGCCAAGTACTTTTCCCACTTCTCTGACTTCACCTTGGAGGACAGGTTATTCTGTTTTGGGCTGGGTGCAGTGGATTGGTGATTGACTCCTTCTCCAACCATTTGGTTTCATGCAGGTTGGCATCCTTCTGGCCACAGGTTTATACAACCATCTGAGCAATGTCCATAGCACTGGGGTTGACTCCATCTTTGACAGAATTCTGGCTGAGCTGGTGCTCAAAATGAAGTAAATGAGTAAGTCAAAGCTGGGAAGCCTGCAGCCACAGTGCATTTAACCCACCTATCAAGGGTCTGCCCAATTTCCAAGAGGTTCTGTGAAAGATTATGTTATTCTTGAGATCAACACCAAGTAGAAGTATGTGGAACAACTGGGTATCTTTGAAAAAACTGCTGTGGTGCCCCCAGCCCTGCACTGTATCAGCTTGAAATGCCTAGGCATCTCTTCAAGATCATTAGGGAACATGCCCAGGGATACTTTCTTCATGGAAATGGAGATCATGCTGCAGATCACCTGAGCCTCACCAGATACAGCTTCCCCTATATGACAATTGTATACGACAAATGTAAACTAGTATAATCATATTGTGGTGCTTCCCAGGTGGCGTTAGTACACATGTTGACAATAAAATGTATAGCAGTGTCCAGTGGGATTGTCAACATATGTAGATATAATAGATTTAGCAACTATTAATCTAAGATAATATAAGATAAACCTTATGGAGGTATAAAGAGACCTAACTGGCAGCAAACATTCTGTATTTTATTGAAGTAATGCAACTTTATTTTGAAATGGCTATGAACATTCGAATATGTATATTTAAGTTCCTAGAGTAACACAGTTATACAAAGAGATATAGTCCAAAATCTAATAGATGCATTGAAATAGAATGATCAAATAATCCAAAAGAAGGGACTAAAGGTAAAACAGAGCAACCCAAATCAGAGGGGATAAACAGAAAGCAAATGATAAATGAGACTATATTAATCAACCTCAGATATGAAATGATACCACTCTAATGGCAGAAAGCAAAGAGGAATTAAAGAGCCTCTTAATAAAGGTGAAAGAGAGTGAAAAAGCTGGCTTAGAAATCAACATTCAAAAAATTAAGATCATGGCACCGTATTTACCTTTCTTACTTGAAATGTTGCTGATTTTTCTCACCAGAGAGACTCTGAATATTTATTGTAAGTGGAATTACTTGTCTCATCAAAGTAATTCAATTGGCCTTTAAATATTCTATTCTTTCTAAACATAAAGTGCTCTTAAATAAAAATAGTTATCTCTGCCCAAGGGATCTCTACCACCTGGCACATTTAAATTTCTAATTAAAATCATCACTTTCTGGGAAAAAAAAAAAAAAAAGATCATGGTGTCCGGTCCTATCTCTTCATGGAAAATGTGTGTCAGTGTATTAGTTGCTCAGTCAAATCTGATTCTTTGTGACCCATGGGACATATCCTCCCAGGCTCCTCTGTCATACTTGTCTCATCAAAGTAATTCAATTGGCCTTTAAATATTCTATTCTTTCTAAACATAAAGTGCTCTTAAATAAAAGTAGTTATCTCTGCCCAAGGGATCTCTACCACCTGGCACATTTAAATTTCTAATTAAAATCATCACTTTCTGGGAAAAAAAAAAAAAAAAGATCATGGTGTCCGGTCCTATCTCTTCATGGAAAATGTGTGTCAGTGTATTAGTTGCTCAGTCAAATCTGATTCTTTGTGACCCATGGGACATATCCTCCCAGGCTCCTCTGTCCGTGGAATTCTCCAGGCAAGAATACTGGAGTGGGTTGCCATTTCCTGCTCCAAGGGTCTTTCTGACCCAGGGATTGAACCCAAATCTCCTGCATTGCAGGCAGATTCTTTAATGTCTGAGCCACCAGGAAAGCTGGGTCATCCCAAAGACACAAAGAAATCTGAGCCTTCCCAAAGAAAGCCTTCTTAAGGTTTTACCAAGCCAGTGCTTAATTTTTAACTGCATAAGCATTAAAGAGCCCCTTCAATATTTATGGTGAGATTTGATGTCTTCAGTTAAGTAGGTACTTGCAAGTATAAGCTCCATTCCTTATGTCTTTCTACAATGGAAGCACATGGGAGCCACCTTTCAGCTGAGCCCCTGGTATTCCTTGATTTCTTTCAATTGCGACCCTCCTCCAGTATCTTTCCACTGGCTTAATAATCACCTGTTTGTTTGCTTTTATTCAATCAGCCCCTCACCCAGTATCTTTAGAATGGGTAGGAATTTCTCAGTGTCTTTCAACTGAGTCCCACTCAGTGTCTAGGCCATGAGTGGGTATGCCCCAGATATTCCATTCGTCTGCTCCACCTCAGTATCTTTCCTGCTGGGAGAGGGCAGGGAACCTGCTCCACCGCCAAATGAAACACATGAAAAATAGATGGGGAAAAATGAAAACAGTGATAGGCTTCACTTTCTTGGGCTCCAAAATCACTGCGGATGGTGACTGCAGCCATGAAATGAAAAGACATTTGCTGCTTGGATGAAAAGCTATGACAAACCTAGACAAAGTATTCAAAAGCAGAGAAATCACTTTGCTGACAAAAGTCCATATAGTCAAATGTATGGTTTTTCTAATAGTCATGTATGGATGTAAGTGTTGGACCATAGAGAAGGCTGAGCACCAAATAACTGATGCTTTTGAACTGTGGTTCTGGAAAAGACTCTTGAGAGTCCCTTGGACAGCAAGGAAATCAACCCAGTCAGTCCTAACGGAAATCAATGCTGAATAGTCAATGGAAGGGCTGATGCTGAAGTTGAAGTTTCAAGCCTTTGGTCATCTGATGCAAAAAGTTGACTAATTGGTAAAGACCCTGATGCTAGGAAAGATTGAGGGCAGGAGAAGAAGGGGGCAACAGAGGTTGGACGGCATCATTGACTCAATGAACACGAGTTTGAGCAAACTCTGGGAGATGGCAAAGAACAGCAAAGCCTGGCCTCTTGCAGCCATGAGATCACAGAGTCAGACACAACTTAGCAACTGAACAGCATATATCAACCATATGTGACTATATTCAGCCATAATAATAATAATAATTACATTAAATGCTAATGACCTAGGCATTGAGGACCAGAGATAGACAGAGGAGGATTAAAATGTAGAACTTTACTATATGTGGCCTACAAGAAAAATATTTTAAATATAAATTCACAAGTAGATTGAAAGCAAAGGAATAGGATGAGTTTTACCATAAAAACAGTAAGCTTAATAAGATTGGAGTGGCTATCTTAATACTGGATAAAATAGACTTCAAGACAAAGAATACTATCAGAAATAAAGTAGAGCATTTTATAATGATAAAAGAGGGAAATCATCAATAACACATAATTCAAAATGTACATGCACCTCAAACTAATAAAATAGCTTCAAAATACATAAATTAAAAATTGAATGAATTTCAGAAAAAGACAATTCAACAAACATAGGAGATATTAGCATTCCTGTCTCAACAACCAACAGAATAAAAAGATGACAAATCATTAAAGATATAGAAGATCTTAATCTCTCTATTCATCACTAGAAATTTTATGTATTGCATTATAATATTCAATGATGCATACTAAATGCACATTATTTTCCATAGGAAAAGTGCTATTTATATGTTCATATACTGGACCTTAAAATAATACTCTAAATTTAAAATGATGAAATACGTAAAGCTTTTATTCTCTAACAAAAATAAAATTAAATCAAAATAAGATGTAGAACTCTGTCTCAAATATCTAGAAATTAAAAAAAAAATACATCTGTGCAATTCATGCACCAAACAACACACCTCTGGGTGGGTGATAAATGAAATAAGAAAGGTAGTTAGAAAATAGTTTAAACTGAATGACAATTGAAATCCAGCTTATCAATATTGGTTTGAATCAGCTAAAGAAACACTTTGTGGGACATTCATAGCTTAAAATTGTTATGTAAGGAAAGAAAAAGAATTTAGAATAAATTATCGATGATTCAAAATTAAGTGTTAGAAAAAGGAAAGCAAAACATAAAGTATATAGAACTAAAGAAATAATAGAAGAACATATATAAATGCAATGAAAACAGACAACGGAGACAATTAGAAAAGCTAAAAGATATATGTTGTTAAGATCAATGTCATAAAAAATTCCTAGGTAGACTAAATAAGAGAAAAAGAGGTAACAAAAATGACCAGTATTAAGGGCCTATTACAGATATTTTAGAAATTAAGATGTTGTAATTGAATACTGTGAACGATTTATACCAAAAAATTTCATAACTTAGACAAATGGACATATTTCTTGAAAAAAGTTAACATCAAAATTGATAACCTCTTCCCCCCAAATCTGAATAGTTCTGTATCTATTGAAGAAATTGAGTTTGTTATCAAAATATCTCCCAAAATTGTAAAGGTCCAGATGATTTTGCTGTTGTATTTGACATTTAAAGAAAAAATAGCACACATTTAATATAAATATTTTCAGAAAATAAAGGAGGAGGGCTGATGGATCAATTCTTTTTGAAGCCATTATGACCCTGATTTCAAAATTTGACAAGGAAATTTGAAAAATAAAGGAAAGAGAAAGAAAATTACAGAACTGGCTTACTGATAGATGCTGTATTAATTACTATCCTTAATATACATTAATAAAGTTATAACCAATAACATGATAGGAAAGTGCCTAACAGAGCACATGTTGATGTTGTTTTTTAGTTGCTAAGTTGTGTCCAACTCTTTTGCAACTGCATGGACTGTACCTCACCAGGCTTGTCTGTCTATGGGATTTCCTAGACAAAAATACTGGAGTTCATTGTCATTTCCTTCTCCAGGGGATCTTCCCAACCCAGGAACTGAACCCACATCCCCTGTGTCTCCTGCATTGCAGATGAATTCTTTACTGTTGCTGCTGCTACTGCTAAGTTGCTTCAGTCGTGTCCGACTCTGTGCGACCCCATAGACGGCAGCCCACCAGGCTCCCCCGTCCCTGGGATTCTCCAGGCAAGAACACTGGAGTGGGTTGCCATTCCTTCTCCAACGGATGAAAGTGAAAAGTGAAAGTGAAGGCCCTCAGTCATGTCCGACCCTCAGCGACCCCATGGACTGCAGCCTTCCAGGCTCCTCCATCCCTGGGATTTTCCAGGCAGGAGTACTGGAGTGGGGTGCCATTGCCTTCTCCACTTTACTGCTGAGCCACTGAGAAAACCACAACAGAGCATACAATGTATTAAATTTCCAACAAATTATTATTACATTAGTTTCATAGGGTTACCATAACAAAAATATCGTGAACTGTGCTTGTTTAAACAATAGAAATTTATCGTCTCAAAATCTGGAAAATCTGGATGTCTGAAGTCAAAATGATGGTAAGGTTGGTTCTGTTTGAGGGCTATGAGGGTGAATCTTTTTCACACCTCTTCCCAGTTTCTATTGAATTGCTGTCAATCTTCAGCATTCTTTGGCTTGTGGATGCTTCACTCCAATCTCTGCTTTTATCTTCACATGCCTTCACATGTTTCTCTCTGGTGTGCCTCTCTGCCCTGTGTCCTAACTTCTACATGTTATAAGATATATCAGTCATATTGAATGTATGGTCCAGCCTAATGACTTCATTTTAACTTGATTACCTCTGTAAAGGTCCTTCTAAGTAGAGCCATAATCAAAGATATTGGGACCCAGTTTCAATCCCTGGGTTGGGAAGATCCCCTGGAGAAGGGCATGGCAACCCTTGCCAGTATTCTTGCCTGGAGAATTCCATGGACAGAAGAGGCTGTCTGGCTATACCCCAGGGTTCTTAAAGAGTCAGACATGACTGAGTGACTAATACTAATGACTTCATTTTAACTTGATTACCTCTGTAAAGTTCCTTTTAAATAAAGCCACAATCAAAGTTATCAGGAGATTGGGAATTAGGGCTCCAACATATCTTTTTTGAGGGATACAATTAAACCTCTTAGAGGAAGGAATTTATTGCAAGAATATAGAAATATCATTTAAAAAAGTAAAAGTTCTGTTTTATACTTAAAAAAAAAAATTTCTCTCTACAAACCTCTGTTTATGCATCACACTTGTGAGGACCAGTTGTTTACCCAAGTCTAACTGGTGGTGTTTCAAAGCCAATCTGGTACTCACTGTACAGAATTAACCTAGACTAACCCCTCTTTATCTGCTTGATCTTGCTGTTAAAATAAATTGCTCTTCAGCTTCTCGTTCTACAAACATGTCTCTATATTTAGCATTTTCCTGGCTCCTTTGATGAATGACCACGTTCACTTTTCTGCTTGACTCGGTTGGTGTCATCTAGGAAACCACTTTTGGAGTTTTCAGTCTTTTCCCAAAGCCCTTTGTGTTCATCTATCAAGTCCAGTTTTAGTACCATGAAAATGATTGCCTTTACACATCCTCTGTTCAGTCTCCCACAGAAAATGCCCTTACTGATATTTCTGATCAAAGCAAAACAACTCTGTGCTCTCTTCCATGTGACAGCACTTAACAATATTGGAAGAGAATGATTTTATGCTTTTCATGTACTGCTTTTTCTTTTCAATTGCCCATCTAAGCCTTGTTTTTCTTAAATTCTTACATATCCTACAAGAATAAACCTAGATCTGCCTATCTAAAAATTCTGCAAACCTCAAACCCTGGCTCTATTAATCATTACTTCTACCAAGTTGTGATTCTCTGCATGCTTTAGAATATCTACTATAATTTATTGTAATTATTTATTCTTATTCTACCCACAATGTTATCTGCCTTTTGAATGTGGAAACATTGTTTAAATCATCTTTTCAGTTCCAGGGAAAATAATTAAATTAAAATGTACAGGCTATCAGTAAGTTAATCGTAAATGAATTAATGAATGAGTAAATGAGTAGTGAGCTCTGTAAGCATTATCCTCAAGTTAAGTAGTCAGTAGTTCTCCAATATCTTATTAATTTGAGGCCTGCGATCTATCCAGTTATGCATCTTAATGCATGTTCATTAGTCCATGCTGTGCTTAAAATATGGCAAGCAGAATTTAACAAAAATGATCTTGATTTTGACATATAACTTCCAGTTAAGAGTTACTGCAAGTTGCTGTTCTGAAAATGACAAGTAGCATTCCTTAAGATAATCTAGGTTTTGATGAAATATAGTACCTATGATGGTTAATTTTATATGACAAGGCTAAGGGATGCCCAGATAGCTGGCAAAACATTATTTCTAAGTGTATCTGTAAGGATGTTTTCAGAAGAGATTAACATTTTATTCTATAGACTGACAGTAAAGATTGCTCTCTTAAGGGCAGGTAGGCATCATCTCAGAGAAGGCAATGGCACCCCACTCCAGTACTTTTGCCTGGAAAATCCCATGGACAGAGGAGCCTGGAAGGCTGCAGTCCATGGGGTCGCTACTAGTCGGACACGACTGAGCGACTTCACTTTCACTTTTCACTTTCATACATTGGAAAAGGAAATGGCAACCCACTCCAGTGTTCTTCCCTGGAGAGTCCCAGGGACGGGGGAGCCTGGTGGGCTGCCGTCTGTGGGGTCGCACAGAGTCAGACACGACTGAAGCGACTTAGCAGCAGCAGCAGCAGCAGGCATCATCCATTGCTCTCACGGTTTGAATGGAACAAAAATGGAGAAAGAGAAAATGTACTCTTTGCCTGAGGTGACATCTATCATCTCCTCTGACATGAATGCTCCTAGTTCTCTGGCCTTCAGACTTGGACTGGGACTTATATCATTATCCTCCCTTTCTCCTCATTCCCCAGGCTTAGGCCTTTAGACTGGACTGAGACTTAAAAACTACTGGCTTCCCTGGTTCTCAGGCCTTTAGACTTGGGCTAAATTACACCACCCACTTTTCTGGTTCTCCAGACAACATTAGATGTGGGACTTCTCAGCCTCTGTAATTTCATAAACCATTTCCTTTAAGAATAAGTTTTAGTACCATGAAAATGATTGCCTTTACACATCCTCTGTTCAGTCTCCCACAGAAAATGCCCTTACTGATATTTCTGATCAAAGCAAAACAACTCTGTGCTCTCTTCCATGTGACAGCACTTAACAATATTGGAAGAGAATGATTTTATGCTTTTCATGTACTGCTTTTTCTTTTCAATTGCCCATCTAAGCCTTGTTTTTCTTAAATTCTTACATATCCTACAAGAATAAACCTAGATCTGCCTATCTAAAAATTCTGCAAACCTCAAACCCTGGCTCTATTAATCATTACTTCTACCAAGTTGTGATTCTCTGCATGCTTTAGAATATCTACATAATCTATTGTAATTATTTATTCTTATTCTACCCACAATGTTATCTGCCTTTTGAATGTGGAAACATTGTTTAAATCATCTTTTCAGTTCCAGGGAAAATAATTAAATTAAAATGTACAGGCTATCAGTAAGTTAATCGTAAATGAATTAATGAATGAGTAAATGAGTAGTGAGCTCTGTAAGCATTATCCTCAAGTTAAGTAGTCAGTAGTTCTCCAATATCTTATTAATTTGAGGCCTGCGATCTATCCAGTTATGCATCTTAATGCATGTTCATTAGTCCATGCTGTGCTTAAAATATGGCAAGCAGAATTTAACAAAAATGATCTTGATTTTGACATATAACTTCCAGTTAAGAGTTACTGCAAGTTGCTGTTCTGAAAATGACAAGTAGCATTCCTTAAGATAATCTAGGTTTTGATGAAATATAGTACCTATGATGGTTGATTTTATATGTCAATATGACAAGGCTAAGGGATGCCCAGATAGCTGGCAAAACATTATTTCTAAGTGTATCTGTAAGGATGTTTTCAGAAGAGATTAACATTTTATTCTATAGACTGACAGTAAAGATTGCTCTCTTAAGGGCAGGTAGGCATCATCTCAGAGAAGGCAATGGCACCCCACTCCAGTACTTTTGCCTGGAAAATCCCATGGACAGAGGAGCCTGGAAGGCTGCAGTCCATGGGGTCGCTACTAGTCGGACACGACTGAGCGACTTCACTTTCACTTTTCACTTTCATACATTGGAAAAGGAAATGGCAACCCACTCCAGTGTTCTTCCCTGGAGAGTCCCAGGGACGGGGGAGCCTGGTGGGCTGCCGTCTGTGGGGTCGCACAGAGTCAGACACGACTGAAGCGACTTAGCAGCAGCAGCAGCAGCAGGCATCATCCATTGCTCTCACGGTTTGAATGGAACAAAAATGGAGAAAGAGAAAATGTACTCTTTGCCTGAGGTGACATCTATCATCTCCTCTGACATGAATGCTCCTAGTTCTCCGGCCTTCAGACTTGGACTGGGCTTATATCATTATCCTCCCTTTCTCCTCATTCCCCAGGCTTAGGCCTTTAGACTGGACTGAGACTTAAAAACTACTGGCTTCCCTGGTTCTCAGGCCTTTAGACTTGGGCTAAATTACACCACCCACTTTTCTGGTTCTCCAGACAACATTAGATGTGGGACTTCTCAGCCTCTGTAATTTCATAAACCATTTCCTTTAAGAATGTATAAATACATAGGTATATACAGATACCTAGTTCTGTCTCTATCTATTTCTATCTTATTGGGTCTGTTTCTCCAGAGACTCCTAATACTCAAATTTAAGCTACTTTACAAATGATGTAATTCTTACTTAGATAACATTGTAGGCTTGAGCAGAGATACTCTGAATGTTCATTTGGGTTCATTTGGGACCTAATAGCTGCTCTTTATTCTCTATACATTGCATGCAAATTTACCTTTGAGGTGATCAGCCCAATAGAAGAAACACTATTGTGACACAAACATGAGGCTTTTAACTTAAAAGAATCTGCCTACCAGTGTAGGAAACTTAAGAGACTTGAGTTCAGTTGCTAGGTCAGGAAGATCCCCTGGAGTAAGAAACAGCAGCCCACTCTAATATTCTTAGCAGGGAAATTCCAGGAGTCACTGAACTACAATAACAACAATACCATCTATACCTGAAAAGTAATCATCAATCATCATTTCTTCACAGAAATATTTGCCAAATTTACAATGTGTATTCATACAACGCATACAATCCTTTTTAGCTGTTTTTATAAAAAAATAAACATTGTCAGATATGCAATAAGAGTTTGTTGATGATGTTCCTCTAAGTGCTTGATTCTCTGCCTGTGGACAAGCGAACTATGTGAAGACAACAGCTAAATTATTTCAAATGGAAAAAAAAAGTCTCTACATACAAATTTATATCTTAGAAACTATGCTTAAAGAACTAAAGCATATATTGATTTTAATAATTATACATTTTTTTCTTCATATTACTTCTCTTAATCCTTACATTTTTCATGTTTTATTTATCCAGCTAGGGATTTTATCTTTTTTTACATACAAATGTATGGATGTGAGAGTTGGACTATAAAGAATGCTGAGCCCTGAAGAGTTGATGCTTTTGAACTGTGGTGTTGAAGAAGACTCTTGAGAGTCCCTTGGACTGCAAGGAGATCCAGCAGTCCATCCTAAAGATCAGTCCTGGGTGTTCATTAGAAGGATTGATGTTGAAGCTGAAACTCCAATACTTTGGCCACCTGATGCGAAGAGCTGACTCATTTGAAAAGACCCTGATGCTGGGAAAGATTGAGGGCAGGAGGAGAAGGGAACGGCAGAGGATGAGATGGTTGAACGGCATTGCTAACTCAATGGACGTGGGTTTCGATAGACTCCAGGATAAGGTGATGGACAAGGAGGCCTGGCACGCTGTGGTTCATGGGGTCGCAAAGAGTCAGACAAGACTTAGCGACTGAACTGAACTAAGACAACTTTTACAACATTACTTATTGAAAAGTCCGTGATGGTCAATGATTACCTGCAATGCCTCCTTTGTCCTATACCCTGATTTCCTATATAGGTGATTTTGTTTACAGTGGTGTTAGGCAATGATGCCTACAGATATTTGGAAAAATAAGTCCTTAGAGCTAGTATTTCTTCCAATTATTTTTGTTCTTAATGGTCCACTATTTTTTCAGTAATTTTTAGAATCAGCTTGTCAGTTCATGAAAAAATATTTGAGGATTTAAGTAAAATTGTATAGAACATATATTTCTACATTTGTTTAGATCTTCTTATAGGTCTTTTGATGAAGATTTCATATCTTTCTCTGAAAAATTCTTCAATATCTTTTATCAAAATTCTGTGTCAGACCTTTTAAAATTTTAATTTTTTTCCTGCTCTTGTACATGATATAGATTTCTGTTTTAGATGTTGGAGGCACAATAAATTTTGGATACAGATATTGTATGATCTTCATATTGTAAATATTCTCTAAAAAGTTATTTGACATTATTGTAAGAATAATAATGAGCATAAATAAAATAATTTCTCTTTTTGTTTTCTTTCCAAACATGAAATTTATGTTTTAATAAATGTAGTATCTGCATTTTATCTCTCACTAGGAGGAGTCCTTTCCTATATCTAAAGTTAAAATACATTTCTATCACTTTGTGCTATATCTTTCTATGTTATAGAAGCTCACTTCTTTTGATAAGTTGTTGAGATGTTCTAGTGAAATAAGAGTCTTTGTATTTTGCATTGCTAATACATTTGTAATCTTAAAATGTTAATTATATTAATAAAATGTGTTTATTCTAAACTATACTAACATTTCTGAGGCAGACTGAAACTTCATCATGATGTATACTTATTTTATGAAATGTTATTGCATTCAGTTGCTCATATTTTAGTCACAAGATATTTTTGATAATTTGTGAAATTATTTTAATTTATCACATGATTGATGCCTGCTTTTTCATCAAAAATGTGCTTGCTTTATGTAATGAAACCAGGGACATTCTATTTTTTTCTGTTATCTCAATTGCTTGTATGAGATTGATGATATCTATTACTTGAAATTCTTATAAAAATAGCTGAGTTTGATGATGTTTCTTGAAGGAAAACTTTAAATATTTATTTGATTACTTAATACTTATAAAATAGTATGTGTTTCAAATTTTATACTAATTTTTCTTAAGATATGTCTCTAGAAAGCTGTACATTCTGCTTATTGTCAAATTTATAGCATCTGTCCCCTGGAGAGGGCAATGGCAACCCACTCCAGTATTCTTGCCTGGAGAATCTCAGGGACAGAGATATCTGGTAGGCTACAGTCTCAGTTCAGTTCAGTTCAGTCGCTCAGTCATGTCCGATTCTTTGCGACCCCATAAATTGCAGCATGCCAGGCCTCCCTGTCCATCACCAACTCCTGGAGTTCACTCAGACTCACGTCCATTGAGTCAGTGATGCCATCCAGCCATCTCATCCTCTGTCGTCCCCTTCTCCTCCTGCCCCCAATCCCTCCCAGCATCAGAGTCTTTTCCAATGAGTCAACTCTTCGCATGAGGTGGCCAAAGTCTGGAGTTTCAGCTTTAGCATCATTTCTTCCAAAGAAATCCCAGGGTTGATCTCCGTCAGAATGGATTGTTTGGATCTCCTTGCAGTCCAAGGGACTCTCAAGAGTCTTCTCCAACACCACAGTTCAAAAGCATCAATTCTTCATTTAGGGGGTTGCAAAGAGTCAGACACTTCTGAGCTATTAAACAATAACAGTAGCATCTGTATTTTCATAAAATCATGCAATGATCATTTGTAAAGTCTTATTGCTAATATTATTTTCCATATCACTTTTTTCTCTTTGATCTACCTTGCCAGACATGTGCCAATTTTATTAGTTGTTTCAAGGAATTGTCCTTTTAGTCTATCTGTAATATTTCATTAAACTTTTTCTTATTTCATTTCTAGATTGTTTAGTTTTTTTTCTTGTTAATCTAGTTTCTCAGTTGAATACTCACTTAATTTTTTCAAAAATATCAGTATTTTAATAGATGTAGTCAATGTTATAATTTTCTAAGTATTTATTTAGTTATATTTGGTATCTTGTCTCTAGCTTCATACAAATATTTCAAGGTTCTTCTGACTCTCATGACAGCCTGTCACAAAGGAGCTTTACATAGAATTTCCATCCTAGCTGAAGGACAATCAAAATAATCTTTTGAAGTCATAATTTCCACTTTGGAGTTCATCCAATTCTTTAAAAGGTGTCTGCATTGTGTAAAAATGATTTAGTTTAGTTCGGGTGAAGGGAGGGGATATAATGGTATGATAAGACCATTGTCATATATCATTTATAAGTGTTCTTGTGTGTTTCAAAAACCTAGGAGTTTAAAGATAGCAATTTGAAAAGTTCATATATATATATACATATGTATATATATCCATATATACCTATTTTTCTTAGATATAATTCTTATGCACTATCTTTTCTGGAAAATAAAAAAAAACAAACTCTGAATCAAAAAGTTTATCCTGATTTTTGAATATTAAATTTTCTTATTTTACAAGGTCCCCATGAAAATTCTCTAAATTCTCAATTCACTTGTTCTGTCTTTTCTTCAATACTAAGCACACACAGAAAGCAAGTCTAAAACCAAGTTAGCGTCACCAATAGGTGAAGATGATGTTGCAGACAAACATCAAATTGGAAGATAACCAAGCAGCACAGCCAAGCACTGCAACTCTGGACTGCTTCCACCAACCAAGGCATACTGGTTAGTACTTTAAGTGCCTTGTTCTTTAGATCTCATTTGTTGTTCAGTTGCTCAGTCAAGTCCAACTCTTTGCAACCCCATGGACTGCAGCATTCCAGGCTTCCCTGTCCTTCATCATCTCCCAGAGCTTGCACAAACTCATGTCCATTGAGTCGGTGATGCCTCCCAACCATCTTGTCCTCTGCTGTCCCCTTCTCCTCCTCAGATTCTTTTCTAATGAGTCAGCTCTTCACATCAAATGGCCAAAGTATTGGAGCTTCAGCTTCAGTCCTTCCAATGAAAATTGTGGATTGATTTCCTTTAGGATTGACTGATTTGATCATTTTGGAGTCCAAGGGACTCTCAAGAGTCTTCTCCAACACCACAATTCAAAAGCATCAATTCTTCAGCATTCAGCCTTATTTGTAGTCCAACTTTCATATCCATACATGACTACTGGAAAAACCATAGCTATGACTAGACAGACCTTTGTTGGCAAAATAATGTCTCTGCTTTTGATGCTGTCTTGGTTTGTCATAGCTTTTCTTTCAAGGAGCAAGTCTTTTAACTTCATGGCTGAAGTCATCATCTACAGAGATTTTGGAGCCCAAGAAAATAAATTCTGTCACTGTTTCCATTGTTTTCCCATCTATTTACCATGAAGTGATGGGACCAGATACCATGAAAAAGTAGTAAGTCATGAGATACCTGGAATGAAAAATTCAGTTCAGTCAGTTCAGTCGCTCAGTCATGTCTGACTCTTTGTGACCTCATGAATCACAGCACGTCAGGCCTCCCTGTCCATCACCAACTCCCGGAGTTCACTCAAACTCAAGTCCATAGAGTCGGTGATGCCATCCAAGCATCTCATCTCTGTTGTCCCCTTCTCCTCCTGCCCCCAATCTCTCCCAGCATCAGGGTCTTTTCCAAGGAGTCAACTCTTCACATGAAGTGGCCAAAGTATTGGAGTTTCAGCTTTAGCATCAGTCCTTCCAATGAACACCCAGGACTAATATCTTTTAGCATGGACTGGTTGGATCTCCTTGAAGTCCAAGGGAATCTCAAGAGTCTTCTCCAACACCACAGTTCAAAAGTATCAATTCTTCGGCGTTCAGCTTTCCTCACAGTCTAACTCTCACATCCATACATGACCACTGGAAAAAACATAGCCTTGAGTAGACGGACCTTTGTTGGCAAAGTAATATCTCTGCTTTTCAATATGCTATCTAGATTGGTCATAACTTTCCTTCCAAGGAGTTAGATCTCATTAAAACTCCTGAAAATGACTTTTGGTTATTTTTCTAATAAACACCCTAATAGAGAAGCAAAAGAAGTCCTTTTCACTTATAGTCTTACATTTTTATGTTACCTGTGTCCTGTAAATATGTATGTTCTACTGATTCCATACAGTACCAAGATAGAATAAAATCAATACTGAAATTTGTTTGCAAACTGTGTGGAATATATGGCAAGTGATGCAATTCACTTTACAAAGTGAAAAACCAAACATTTTAACAAGTAACATGATTAAATGATTACCTCTCAATTCTCTCTAATATAAAATCTGTTGGTTGCTAGCCTTCATCTTAAAATGGAACTCAACTGTTCATAAAAACCTCTCTTACTGAGGAATGGCTGGGCTAGTGACAAATGATCATTATCCGTCCTTCTTTGCAACAACAAAAATGCTTTGACATGATTAAGTGCTCTAATCGATCACAGCCTCTCTTCTGTTGTTGAAAAATCTATTAACCTGTAGGGAGCTGTAGCCTTAAAGGCCAAAGATTCAGTATTGTTGATTGAGGAAGATCCATACCTTTTGTTTGGCAGTTTGGCCCAAATTAAAGGAATAAGAAAAACAGCCATGTTTTTTTTCCCATCTTCCTTAATATTAGGTTTTTTCTTCCATTCTGATTACTCGTCCTGAGGTTAAAGGGCTTTTAGATATCTCAGTGTGATCTGCCCAAAACTTTTCTGTATCTGGGATACTTCTAGAATTTTACACAGGTGGTGCAGCTCAAGCTAACACTCTCTTCTTGCCAGTGTCTCAGATATTTATCTGAGGAAAGAAAGTATAAGATTTCCTTCAGACTTCTTGATGGTCTCAATCTTTCACAGTCAACCAACCTTACTTTTCCATATGGGAAATTAGTGTTTAAATTAGGTTAACAATAGCATAGACTCTATATTATATTTTAGAATGATCTCAGTTTTGGAATTGTTAAATGAACTCAACAGCTGATAATTTTTAGGAAAGTATTTTTTAAAAATTCTTATTACATTTTCAGATAATAAGACAACGAACAGCTAAACTCCTTTTTTATTTAGTGAGGTGGCGCTAGAGGGAAAGAACCACCTGCAATTTAGGAGACTCCAGTTCAATTCCTGGGTTGGGAAGATCTCCTGGAGGAGGGCATGGCAACCTACTCCAGTATTCTTGCCTGGAGAATCCCTATGGACAGAGGAATCTGGCAGGCCATAGTCCGTGGGGTGGCAAAGAATCAGACACGACTGAGCAATTAAGAACAGAACATCCAGTGCAGTAGATGTAAGAGCTATGGATTTGATCATTCAGTTGGAAAAATCAACTAGAGACGAAAATGACAACCCACTCTAATATCCTTGAATCGCCAGTCCAGGTTCGATGCATCATACAGGATGCTTGGGGCTGGTGCACTGGGATGATCCAGAGGGATCATAAGAGGAGGAAGATGGGAGGGGGGTTCAGGATGGGGAACGTGTGTACACCCGTGGTGGATTCATGTTGATATATGGCAAAACCAATACAATATTGTAAAGTAATTAGCCTCCAACTAAAATAAATACATTTATACTTAAAAAAAGAAAAAAATTCCATGGACAAAGGAGTCTGACATGCTACAGCCCATGGGATTGCAAACAATTGGAGACAGCTGAGCAACCTAGCACACATGTATCTTTGCCTGCAACACAAGAGACCTGGGTTTAATCCCTAAGTTGGGAAGATCCTCTGGAGGAGGAAATGGCAACCTACTCCAGTATTCCTGCCTGGAAAATTCCTTGGAACAGTGGAGCCTGGTGGGCTACAGTCCATGGAGTCACAAAGAGTCAGACATGACTGAGTAACTGCCCTTGCACACACACATATATGTTTGCAGGTGCAAACCATGCATATGCTAATTTTAACTGGATAGGAGTGAATATCTTAGAAAGATGCTATGTGTGTGTGTGTGTGTGTGTGTGTGTGTGTGTATCTTTTTTTCCCATAGAAGAGGAAGATTATCTAAGCCTTATCATCTAATTATGGCCATGTATAAGGACCTTCCTTGCCTTGGGATTCTTCCTTCTATGAATAGGTGAATTGTCCTCCTTAGTCAATGGCTTAAGATACATGGTCACTTTCAGTGATTTTCTAGTGTCAAGATAGAAAGGGTATACTTAACAATGCAGATGTGAGAAAAAGATGACTCTGAGGGATGAGTTACTACCAGTTTATATTGACTCAATCCTTCACTTCCGTATGTACCTTAGTTACCTCCTGAACTTATGAGTATTCTTTTATATTAAAAGCTATTCAATGTCTTCATGCCCTCTAAACCATTTCTTATTAAAAATGTACTTTCAGAATGTATGTTTATAACTATGCAAGATTTTTAAAACATTAACAACAGTTAGAGCACGGAAGGGCTTCCTGCACCTTTCAGATCATATCAGAATCAAGCTGTTGTTTTCTGGGGTCAGCTATTAAGATAAAACTTTATAAAGAAAATGAAAATGTTAGTCGCTCAGCCGTGTCTGACTCTTTGTGACCCCATGGACTGTAGCTTGCCTGGCTCCTCTGTCCATAGAATTATCCAGGTGAGAATAGTGGAGTGTTCTGCCATTCCCTTCTCTAGGGCATCTTCCCAACCTCGGGAATAAACCTAGTCTCTCACATTGCAGGCAGATTCTTTACTGTCGAGCCATCAGGGAAGCCCATTAATATAAAGTAATGTATAATTACATTACATTGCAAGAATGTATACTTATATTATGTTGCAAGAATCCACCTGCAATGCGGGAGACCTGGGTTCAATCCCTGAGTTGGGAAGATCTCCTAGAGAAGTGAAAGACTACCCATTCCAGTATTCTGGCCTGGAGAATTCCATGAACTGTATAGCTCATGGGGTCGTAAAGAGTCAGACATGACTGAGTGACTTTCACTTTCACTTTTCACTTTCAATGTATAATTACATGCATTTCACTGGCTGATTTGTCTCTGAACAATTTGGTATTGTTTTATTATTGAAGTTTAAGAAATCTAGATTTCTGTGGGTTTAAATGCATTGGAGCTGGAATTATATGCTAAGAAACCACCAAATATATAATCAATGAATGTCAAATTTTCTTTACCTCAATGATTTCTGTAATGCTTGTTATCATGGTCTCAGTAAAAGTGAAGTCAGAATATTTTATTGTGGTAAATTAGTTAAAGACATATGCATTCAATATAATAAATTGTTAGATACATTTTGTTCACCTTATAAACATGATTTTATCACTTATGAAAATAGTTGCAAAAATTTTAAAATATTAATTAGCATTACAGTTCAATCATACATGAAGATTAATTCATTATGGCCAAATAAGTTTAATTTCAGAAATGGAAATTGGCTTCAGTGGAATTATATTTGCATACATAATCAATTATATCAACACATAAGGGGGGAAAGTATGAAGGTAAGCTCAATAAAACATAAAACACTTGATAACATTTCACTACCATTATAAATCAAACACTAAACATACCTAATAGAAGAAAACTATATAAATAATATAAACTATTTAAATTTACTTAATAAAAATACTATGCCAATGTGGAAATCTTTAAAAACATTTTCGCTAAAATGGGAACTAGCAAAGATACCAGCTAAAGGATATCACCTATTTTTGCTTAATATTGTCTTAGAGTTTCTAACAGATGCATTGGATGAGAAAACTAATAAGCAACATAAACATTGGAAAATAAGAAGCAAGTTTAGCTTCTCTACTATCATCAAATTCCTTATTATTGAATTGCTCAAAAATCTGGGAGCATCTAGTAAAAAACTGCCAAGAAAAAAAGAGATAGTTTAGTTGTATACAATATGGCATGTAAAGTCAATTACTACTTATGCTAACTTCCAGTAATAAATATGCTTCCAGTAGTAAAAATTGGAAAAATATTATTATTCACAACAAACATAAAGTCTAAAAATTTCAAAATGTGTTTTAGGATGATATAGAGAGGTGAAAGTGAAGTTGCTCAGTCGTGTCTGACTCTTTGCAACCCCATGGACTGTAGCCTACCAGGCTTCTCTGTCCGTGGGATTTTCCAGGCAGAAATACTGGAATGGGTTGCTATTTCCTTCTCCAGGGGATCTACCCAACCTAGGAAGCGAACTGGAGTTTCCCCCATTGTAGGCAGACGCTTTTACCATCTGGGCCACCAGGGAAGATGGATGATATAGAAATTATATTACAAATCTGGGTGAAATATGTAAAAGATCTAAACATATGGCAAAACACAAATATCCTTGGTTATGAAACTAGTATCTTACAAATGTGAATTCTACAATTACTTTTACATTTTCAAAACAATTTTCTTATGCCCCCTGGATAAACTAACTTCAACATTCATATTACAAAGTAATATCTTACAGTATATAAGAAGAAGTTTTAAAAAACAAGAAGCACTAAATAGTATCATATTGTCTATCAATATAATAATAATATCAATATTTTTTGGTACCAACAATTAATGTAAATAAATAGAGTAGAACCATACAACCTGGTATACAGAGATAGATTTCAGTTTGGTACACAAGAATACATTCTATGAAAAGTATAATACCTTTCAATTCAGTAGGAAAGAGATGTCTTGATATTATTTGTTAAGTAATCTAGTTTAAATAATGATAGATCTAGAAGAAAATGAAGTTTTGTCTCTAACTTATAACATAGAGGAAAGATTTTTTTGGCAATAAAGTATGCATATGAAAAAACAACAAATATTTTAGAAAAATCAAAATCAATACCTGTTATAATGTAAAGGTATGAAAACATTTTTTTTTTTTACCAAAAGTAGAACTTTAGAAACCATAAAAAACAATATAAGGGTACTAGTTGGAGAAATTATTTACCTATACTATCCTCAATTCAGAAAATTATTCAAATGGTAAGAGTCTAGATTCTGGAAAACACAAAAAGTTCTTAGCATTTACAAATTGACATGGTGAAAGCAAGCAACTCAACGAGTAATTAGACCAAGATTTTGAATAAGAAATTGTGGGAATAACATATTCAGGTGACTAACAAAAATGAGAAAATTATTTAATTCACTAATGGTAAGATAAATGCCAATTTTGATAACTTGAAGTAGTTTTATATGCATCAGACTGGAAAGTATTTCAAAGATGCAAAAAGATTTTGCCAACTAACAGGCTGGGAAAATGGTCTTATATACTGAGAGTTGTAAAATGCAAAATTATAAGTACACTGAACAGCAAACTGGAAAAACATATTAACATTTTATACTGCAATGGCACCCCACTCCAGTACTCTTGCCTGGAAACTCCCATGGATGGAGGAGCCTGCTGGGCTGCAGTCCATGGGGTCGCTAAGGGTCGGGCACGACTGAGTGACTTTCACTTTCACTTTTCACTCTCATGCATTGGAGAAGGAAATGGCAACCCACTCCAGTGTTCTTGCCTGGAGAATCCCAGGGTTGGAGGAGCCTGATAGGCTGCCGTCTATGGGGTCACACAGAGTCGGACACGACTGAAGTGACTTAGTAGTGGTAGTAGAAAAATGAATTGTACAAATCTATGCTAAAGCGTGAGAACATAAAGATGAACATATAAGAAAGTTTTCTGCAACATTTTGTAGAAAGAACATATAAACTTATTATTTATTGTGATGATCTATCAAGTTATGCCATATATGCACCATGAGCTAATATGTAATCATTAAAATAGTTTAAGCTCTAACAGTTGACTTTCAAAGTATACAAAGCTAAGTTGAAAAGAAATATAAAGCACATAAAAATATGTCATACTTGTATTTTGGGGCAAGAATAATGCCCCCAAAGAATTTAGAATCTCTTACAAATATATAGATTTAAGTAGACACATAGAAAAACAAGGAACTAAGGCAGATTCCATTACTAATTTAGTTTACACAGAAGGGAAGAGAGAGGTAAGAGAGATGAAGAGGAGACAGGCATTTTAAAGACAACCCTGTTAAATCAGCCTGTACTCATGTAAAATTTGGTATATTAATAAGCAAATTTGGTACAAGTGAATGTGCATAAGTGACCTTAAATTTACAACAAATTGGAAAGAATTTTAAAAATAAAGAAAAACTTTAAAGATACCCCAGATTAGGTTAGGTAGTAAGTAGTTCAAATAATAAATCCTATTTTTACTTGTACTTTAAAATATTAATCAAGCTTATTTAAATGTGATAGAGGTTTCATTTCATGATGTTAAAGACTTTTAACAAAATCACTTTATTGCTTAACTTTCTATATAATTCATATTCCATGTGAATTTCTTTAAAGATGATCAGTAAGAAAAATAAGCAGTGAAATGGCTAAGTAGCTGTCATTTGTAGTTTGCAAAATGGTGTCATATTTGTTTGTGCTTCAATAACTATTATTTTCCTGTCTATTTCAGAAGTTTCATTACACATGTGACAGACTGCCAAATTGAAGATGTATTTCTATTTTCTTTATGAATATTCATTCTTTTAGGGTGATTCAAATTTACTATTATCAGAAAACTTGGAAGACTATTATATAGCACATTGTATGGATATTTATTTCATGCGTGATATTAAATGTTTCACCTTAGGAAAGAGCTAAAAGGAACACTTAAATTTTCTATAATTGCTTTACTTTTTACAGTTATCTTAGATTCCTAGCAAAATCAAACAGATTTTGAGATTTTCCATATACCCCCACCTCCACACATGTAGAGCCTCCCCTATTATGGACATCCTCATCAATAGTGGTTTATTTGTTACAAGTATAATTTATGCATGCTGCTGCTGCTGCTAAGTCGCTTCAGTCGTGTCCAACTCTGTGAGACCCTGTAGACGGCAGCCCACCAGGCTCCCCCAACCCTGGGATTCTCCAGGCAAGAACACTGGAGTGAGTTGCCATTGCCTTCTCCGATTTATGCATAGGGGCATCATAAACACCCAAAGTCCATAGTTTATGTTACAATTCTACTCTTGCTATTATACATTCTGTGGGTTTGGACAAATGTATAATGGCAAGTATCCATCATTACAGCACCACACAGCTCTAAAATTCTTTATGCTCCAGTTGTTCATCCTACCATGCCCCTAAGCCTGGCAACCACTGATCTTCCTACTGTCTCCATAGCTTTACCTTTTGCAAAATGTCATAAAATCTGGAATGAATTGCTATGTAACATTTTCCAATTGACTCATTTCACATGTAATATTCATTTACAATTCCTTCTTATTTTTTCATGACTTCATAGTTCTTTTTTTCCCACTGAATAATATTTCATAGCCTAGATGTACCATAGCTTATTTTTCCATTAGCCTACTAAAGGACATGCTGTTTGTTTCCAAGTTTGGGGCAGTTACAAATAAAGTTGCTATAAACATCCTTCATAGGTGTTTGTATTGATATAAGTTTTTAGTTATTTTAGGTAAATATCAAGAAACTTGACTGCAGAATTTTGTGGTAAGTGTATGATTCATTTTGTAAGAAACCATCAAACTGTCATCCAAAGTTTTTGCAACAGATGTGAGTTCCTATTGCTTCACATTCTCATCAGCATTTAATGTTGTCAATGTTCCATATTTTGGCTATTAGATCAATGTGTTTTAAATTGCAGTGTTGTTTTAATATTTATTTCTCCAAAGATATATGATGTGGCACATTTTTCATATGCTTATTTGCTATTTGTAAATCTTTGGCAAGGTATCTGTTCAAGCCTTTGGCCTATATTTCTGATTGGACTGAAAGTGAAGTTGCTCAGTAGTGTCCGACTCTTTGCAACCCCATGGACTGTATGTAGCCTATCAGGCTCTTCTGTCCATGGGATTTTCCAGGCAAGAGTGCTGGAGTGGAACTTCATTTCCTTCTCCAGGGGATCTTCCCGACCCAGGAATCGAACCCTGGTCTTCCGCATTGCAGGCAGACGCTTTACCGTCTGAGCCAGTTGTTTCTTATTATTGAGTTTTTTTTTTTTAATTGAGTTTTAAGCCACAGTTAGAATTGCACATGGAACAACAGACTGGTTCCAAATAGAAAAAAAGAGTACCTCAAGTCTGTATACTGTCACCCTGCTTATTTAACTTATATGCAGAGTACATCATGAGAAACACTGGGCTGGAAGAAGCACAAGCTGGAGTCAAGATTGCTAGGAGAAATATCAATAACCTCACATATGCAGATGACACCACCCTTATGGCAGAAAGTGAAGAGGAACTAAAAAGCCTCTTGGTGAAAGTAAAAGAGGAGAGTGAAAAAGTTGGCTTAAAGCTCAACAATCTGCAGAGTACATCATGAGAAACGCTGGGCTGGAAGAAGCACAAGCTGGAGTCAAGATTGCTAGGAGAAATATCAATAACCTCACATATGCAGATGACACCACCCTTATGGCAGAAAGTGAAGAGGAACTAAAAAGCCTCTTGGTGAAAGTAAAAGAGGAGAGTGAAAAAGTTGGCTTAAAGCTCAACATTCAGAAAATGAAGATCATAGCATCTAGTCCCATCACTTCATGGCAAATAGATGGGGAAACAGTAGAAACAGTGTCAGACTTTATTTTTTTGGGCTTCAAAATCACTGCAGATGGTGATTGCAGCCATGAAATTAAAAGATGCTTACTCCTTGGAAGGAAAGTTATGAGCAACCTAGATAGCATATTCGAAAGCAGAGACATTACTTTGCCAACAAAAGCCCGTCTAGTCAAGGCTATGATTTTTCCTGTGGTCATGTATGGATGTGAGAGTTGGGCTGTGACGAAAGCGGAGTGCCGAAGAATTGATGCTTTTGAACTATGGTGTTGGAGAAGACTCTTGAGAGTCCCTTGGACTGCAAGGAGATCCAACCAGTCCATTCTAAAGGAGATCAGTCCTGGGATTTCTTTGGAAGGAATGATGCTAAAGCTGAAACTCCAGTACTTTGGCCACTTCATGCAAAGAGTTGACTCATTGGAAAAGACTCTGATGCTGGGAGGGATTGAGGGCAGCAGGAGAAGGGGATGACAGAGGATGAGATGGCTGGATGGCATCACGGACTCAATGGACGTGAGTTTAAGTGAACTCTGGAAGATAGTGATGGACAGGGAGGCCTGGCGTGCTGTGATTCCGGGGTTGCAAAGAGTCGGGCACGATTGAGTGACTGAACTGAACTGAACTGAAGAGTTCTTTGCATATATTTGAAATATATTCTCTGTATATATGTATATTTGTCCTTTGTCAAGAGAATGCTTTCTATGTTATTTTTTCTTACGACTTACTTCTTTATCAAGAACTCACATGACACAAAGATAGAGTAAGAATCATTATGACTAAGATAAAGTCAAGGACATCTACTTGAAAGAACAGGCATTAGCATATTGTGGGAGAAATGATTAGAAAAATTGAGATCATCCTCTGTAAGCATAAACATTTATTCTCTTATAATATAGAATCAGTAGGAATTACATTTCAGTTATGTTAATGTGACACATAAATGCATCACATGAAAAGAAAAATCAGGGTTACATTGAAGTTTTAATAAAGTCTTCATATCATTAGGATAGTTACAGTTGCTAGGAAAAATCTGAAGAGTTTATTTTCTAACTTTCAGAAATTTACATTTTCAAAATTCAAGTTAGAAACATAAGGCAATTAAAGATATAAGGAGGATAAAAATAATTCCAAATTGGAGTCTGCAATGTAGAATTTATAAGGAAAATATCCCTTTATTTTTGAAGGTGGTCATTAGTCATTCCAACTACATAATGGTATGAAAAATCTACATTTGCAATGAAGATGAACAGGGATCTTATTTAGATTATGAAGCAATTGTGTGATCACTAGAACAAGGAAAACCATTTGATTTTTTTTTCTTTTTTAATACAAGTGATCTATCCGGTTCGGGGGAAATTAGTTAATATTTCTTATATTCTGTTTCTCTGTATTGTTTCCTTTGATAGTCCTACTTTATGTCTGTGTCCTGGTAAAATATTAATCAGGGACCTTTCACTGTTAAAAGTATATTTTTTGGATAATATATTATAATTATAACCTTGCTTATGTGCATTTACTAACCAGATTTTTTACATGTTTGTTAAGCCTCCTTGAAGTCTGTTTATGGAACCCTCAGGAAAGTGGATGTTAATTTTGTGTGCACACAGATCTCTTGAATGCTTGTTACATATCACACATAAAGCAGTGGAGCTCTCTCCCAGATGGTCTTATCTGGCAACTCCATAAGGGTGAGGAAGGTCTTGTTACTCAGGCGGCAGTCATTAGTGTTATTTGCTGTTATGCAGTTCTCTGATTTCTGGCCCATGGTGGAATTGCTTTTTGCGGACCCTTTGTGATTAGCAGGGGCATATGACTATTAGTTCTAGCCATTGAATTGAAGATAGAAGTGATATTGTCACTTTGGGGCTGGGATTTTTTTTTTTTTTTTTGGCACCATAACAGGCAACATTTATGATGATAGCTGATCTGCCAGTTGTATTTTCTGAGTGAGTACTAGTAGCAGATATTTCTTCCTTGCCAGTCCCTGATGCAGATTACAAACTATGAATGAAAAATAAACATTTTTCTACTTTAAGTCATGGATATTTTTTACTTTTTAGTCAGATCTCACCTGTCTTGATTGATATATGCTTCAGTCTACATTTTGAGATCATTAGATAGAAACTTTACTGATCTAAAATTAATACCTTATATCCTAGAGGAATCTCAATAAATTATGAATTACAATATTTAGTGATTTTATACAAAAGAAACAATGACAAAAGAGTTTCAAAGGCTATTTTCAGAATGGTAGATGGAATTAGAAGAGAAAATTAAAAGAAGAAAGTGTTGTAAGACTATCAAATAGTCATATGTCGAATGATGTGAAGTTACATAAAATAAGGACTGAACGTACATATTAGATTTAATTGTATGGTACCCATTTTTTTTTGGTTGGCAAGATTTTGTAAAGAGTGTTGATAGTTCAATAGAGAAGAGGGCCATTTAGACATGTAGTGTAAATTATTCTTTGAGATATTTTACATTGAAGGGAAGAAAAGCAACGTCTGGAACAGATAGATGTACTGGGATATTCTTCCCAGTACAGTTTTGATTATATGAAAGATTATAACAGTGCTTTTCAATCCTGTACATTAAAATGATCCAAAGAATATTTTTAAAACATGTACAGGACCTGCTAATGGTCAATTAACCAGAATCTCTTGGCATTTGTAAAAGAACTTTACATGACTGTAGTGTAGAGTCATATTATGACAACTACTGACAAAAAAAAAAAAATTCAGATTCTAATGGGAAGAATTTAGTGGATTGAAAATATCTCTGAGAGGTAGAAAAGAAAATCTATAGCAAAAGAGTCCTACGAATTCCAAAAGATGTGGCACTAAAGCTTAAATAAATAGCTAAACCTTAAGTAAAAGACATTTCATTTCCCCCACATTATAGCATCAAGGCAGGAGCAGAATGTTTATAGTATCTGCCATTCTGTTTATTAGAGAATGCTGACAGAGTTTGCATCTGATGGAAACTTCTATTTTTGTCAGTGCAGCAGAGGAAAAGTAATATTCTTTGCACAAAGGAAAATAAGGAGGTCAGAGGTTTAAGAAGAGCTAACTTACTGGAGAAACATGTGGTATCTCTGGGAAATACTGAAGTCCCTCATGAGGCTAAAAGTCACAAATTATTATAAGCTTCTCAAATATGTGATTTTTTTTTTTCCAGAAACATCCAGCTAGACTGAGTTTACTGTGGATATAAATTTGCCATGAGGTGGCAATGTGAAAGCAGTGGTGCAGGGATCTGGACATTTTCAAGATAGTGATTGAAATGAGGAGTTTTGTTTGTTTGTTTTTGCTTGTAATTAAAGCTGGATATGGGCTTCCCTGGTGGCTCAGATTGTAAAGAATCCACATGCAATGCAGGAGACCCTGGTTTGATCCCTGGATCAGGAAGATCTACAGAAGGGAATGGCTACCCACTCCAGTGTTCTTGTCTGCAGAATTCCATGGGCAGAAGAGCCTGGTGGGCTACAGCCTATGGAGTCACAAAGAGTCAGACACAACAGAGTGATTAACACTTTCAAAGCTGGACATGGAGAAAATAAAGGGGCGATGGCACTGATTTTACATCATATACTGTTGGTCTGCAGGATGACTAAGAACAGAAAACTGAAGAGGGAATAATTGTGGCCAGAGAATGACATGCCTAAGTTAACCTTTTAGGAAATAAAATAGTTTCAGGCCATGCAGAGAATATAAGATCAAGTGGCTGAGAAGGATTGGGGGATAAGGTTATTCGTTACAAGGAGAAAGACTGATCTGTTAATATGCTTTGGAAAATGCATTTTCATGGACTTTTATATGTTAAAACAATGACAAAGGTTAGGTTGGAAAGGATAGATTTAAAGCCTTCATTGACTGATGGTAACTGACTAATTGATAGGGAAAATTGAAGTCTGTTGCAACCAAAGAAGAGTTGTATAGTCAGATATGATTACATCACAGGAGCTGGAAGGCCTATTCAGTTGAAAGAGTGACTACCTAGTAGAGGCATCAGAGAACACTGAGGATGCCATCTCTACTTTCTGACCTTGAGGTGTATGGGGCATGAAAGAGAGAGACAGCTGTGGGGGAAAATTTTAGATTTTCCTATTTCAGCAGCAATGAAGGTGGTGAAAATGGTGAGACAGTGTGAGTTAGTGAACACTTCAGTGGACTAGTGGGCCATGAGATGAGAATGGGAGGAGGTAAATCCTAAAGAATCCTCTCCTCCACTGTCTTTAGGTTTTCCACTGATTTCTTTGAGGTGATTTCAGTGTCTTTTGAATAATACATTTTCTTCCTTAAAAAAATTTTTTTTTCTTGGCTGCACCTCTTGGCATGTGGAATTCTAGTTCCCCGACCAGGGATCAAACATATGCCCCTTGCATTGGAAGTGTGGAATCTTAACCACTGGACTGCCAGGAAAGTCCCAATTTCAGCATTTCTGCTTTGGGAAAGGAAGGTAGATTTTAGCAGACAACATCAAAAGCATCTCTTCCCGTGCTTTTGGGCTTGAAGTGTTCTTCACATGAAAATATCAGTGCTTTAAAGTTGCCTAAGGTAATTGTATAATATGGTGATGATATGGGAAGTCACATAACTAAAACCCCAAATAGAAAAGATTTAGGAGTGTCTAATAGGATATGGGCTGCTTTCCTGAGAGATTTTGTCTACATGGAAACAGTATCCCATTAATTATTTTTAGCTGCTTCAGTTACTATTCTCTAATTTTTCATAAATGAGTAGAGATGATGGAAATGAATATCTTTGGAAGACCCTCAAAGCCACAAAAACATTCCCAAAGCTTCTTATGTGTTTGAAACACATAGGGACAAGATGTTTCTGTACTGAGTCACGTAATGAGTACAATAGTTACCTGGATATATTTACCTCTTACTAGCAAATGTTGTCTATTCCTTCCTACAGTTTCATTTGAAGCCTCAAACCTAAATATTAAAATAAATAAACCTATCTTTGATTTGGTATTTTTAATTCTATTTCTTTTAAATCTAGTAATTTTTTTTTATAAAAGGCTCACTACCAATACAATTTAAACTTTTCAGTGTGACTAAATACAAATATGCATTTCCATCAGTCACCAAGTAAAAACCATATTAACAATTTGAACAAGTACCATTTAATGCAAATCATTATCAAGTAGTAAAAAGGTTAGCTACTATAAAAGGGTTGTAAATTGAGACTCTAGGAATATGGAAAAAGTCAAGGCAGGGGGAACTACTACCTCTAGGACTGATAAAAAGTGAGCAAGGAAGAGACTAAAAATTCATGGAGACATCTTCTGGCCCACTTCCATCAGTCCTGAGATTCTGAACTAGTGAGAGTGTGTGACTGCCACAGAAACGTACAATCTATCCGAGGCAGAGAAACTTAACAAAAGGAATAGATGAGGGCTGAAAGGGTGAATGATCAGGAGAAATTAAAAAGTAAGTATGGGCAAGCCAAAGCTGGTTTGTAATAGTAATCCACTGGTGCCAAGAAATTTGCTAAAGGGTCCAGATGATCCGGGGCTGGTCTGCAAGCACATAGAGATAAGCACGACTGGATCTCCAACAGGCATAATTGCGAGCAAGCACACCCACAAAACAATAACATGTCATAGCTAGGAATAAAGGCATCTTACTTTTGCTATAGTCTCACAATGACCCAGCCTCCCTGGTGGCTCAGAGTAAAGAATTTGCCTGCCATGCAGGAGACTCAACTTCCATCCCTGGATTGAGAAGAATCCCTGGAGAAGGAAATGGCAACCCACTCCAGTATTCTTGCCTGGGAAATTCCATGGACAGAGGAGCTTGGTGGGCTACAGTCTATGGGGTTGCAAAAGACTCATATAGGACTGAACATGCACAGACATGGATGCCACAATGACCGTCTTCTATTCTCCATGAAAAGACCTAACGTTGCTCTAGCTAGCCAAAGAGACATGTTTACAGAATTCAGTCCTAGTATCATCTTTGCAAAAAACATCTCAAAAAAGTCTGCACTAAGAACTGAGAGGAAATATACTGATAATTGTCACAGCTTCTAAATCGAAAAATCAGAAAATAGTTCCTAATTCTGGAGTCTCAGAAGCAGAGGGGCAAAAGTAACTACCATAATTATCTGTCTGACTTTAGGCTTCAACATAATCATCTCAAAAGATGAATTTTGGATTGATTAGGCAAGATGAGCAACATTTTATCTTAAAAAAACAATTCAAACTTAGATACAACTGAGGAATAATGATAAGCCATAATACATTGTTTGCTTTTCAAAATATATAGAATAACTTTTATAAGAGAGGAATTTTACTTTGTAAACATTTGTCACATTATGTGCCAGTTTTCCGTATGAGCTGGTACAGCCCATAGGTCCAAATCTTCTATACGCTGGCCACCATCACATATCATTCACTTACAGTACTTAATGCTTTGGGTTAATCATCTTCTTCCCTAGCTTTTTCGGAAAGGCAAATATTCCAAGGGGATTTTCCTGTTTAACTCTTGCCAGCTGCCTCTAGCTTTAGATACATATGCAGCTTTTATGCAGTCATTACTATTCATAGAGGCAAAAAAACATTCCTCTGGTTCCTGGAGAAATCTTGAATGTTATTCTTTTCTGCACTTAAAATTTAGTGTAAAATCATAAGTATTATTTTTCATAAAATTTCTCAGTTTAATATCTTGAAGTGGATTTGAGTGTATCTTGCTAATTACTCATATTTTCCATTTAAGAGAGGGGCAAGTTCATGTAACTCACAATTTTAGTACTTGAGGGGACATACTAATGTTCAAGTCATCAGACCACCCAATATCATTCAACTTCCTCTTATGAGTGGTAAGGTACAATGAAGGCAGTGCACATAAAAAATGGTAGGGCTTTAAAAAATACACAGAGAATTATGAAAGCTAAAGGGCAGTCACCATGATGAACACCTCAAAATTTTAACTAAGATATGCCCCCAATTTAACTCTGTAATTGTCTCTGCATCATTTCAACTTATTGTTTAAGAAAAATGTTCAGGCAACCAATGAGCTGATTTCTGTGACTGTTGCTGCTTCTATTACTCTTTATATATAATAACATACAACTGACCTGACTACACATATTTCTTATTGAACTGACTTTTGTAGGCTAACCAAATCATTGGGGCTTTTTGTATACTTCCAGTATAACTGGAATCTTCCCTGAAAGATAAATAGCATTGTTAATCAGCATTTATAAACCATGCTTAACAAATGACAGTGGAGAAATAGCAATGAGAAAATATATTTATGGAAGCATGGCAAAAGATTCCCAAACAGTTATTGGACTGTGGAGAAAAATGAAGTAACTATTTGCAGTGTGGTCTTAGGGCACATTTTGGAGAGAATCTTACAATGGAAGTTGTTTGGCATGAACATGAGTTTCTGAAAGGTATCCAGTATAAACCAAACCACTGAATATTTAGCCTTGAGAATAATACTAAATACTATCAATACACTGGAGGGGATTTTTCCATTTCACATATCCTCTTATTCCTAAAACTTGCCTCCCTGACTTCCAGGGATTGAAAGCTATTACTGTTCTACGTGATGCTGTCATTTTAGCCACAATTAATCAGAAGGGATAAACTGCTGCCTCATGGTGGGCCAATCATATTCTGTCCCTGAGAATTCAAGATTGGGATTCAAGGACACTATTGAATCTTTCTGTATGAGCTGGAATTAGATATTGTGAATTTAGGAACAGCAGGGTAGCCATTCTCAGCTATGAAAGTGGGAAACTGCCATGTAGAGCCTTGAACTGAGGCAAATATTGGAGAAACGCCGAACCAACTATAAGAGAGGAAATTCATTTTGGATTTTTAGTTTCTGATTTCAACCCCTGGCAAGTAACCATTGTTCCTTTTTTCCATCCTTTCATTAATTCTTCCTTTTTTTTTTTCTTGTTTTGGGTAACTCCAGTTATTAACTTGAGGATATTTTTTAAAGCACAGTTTTATTCTTTTAATGTATACCACAATTCCTCTTACCAGACTTTCAAAATGTATACAGCACATGTGTCTAAGCACCTTACATAGAATGGGTGCTCAAATTAAACCATTCAGGAAAGTAACAAAATTAATAACTAAACACTTTGTGCCTTATGTTACAATATCAACAACAAACTTTTTAAACTTCTTTTCCTAAAATAAACCATTCATAACACAGCCAAAAGTTTTTCCTTTGTTATTGACTTTTTTTATCTATATGCCAAAACAGGTTTCAGAAAATAATTTTGCCAAATAATTTCACTATGTGTTTTGTTATCTTTTTAATCAAAGAAAATGGCATTTTCCCTAAATTTAGTTGTTTGATGCATATCTTGAGAAATCTTTGTGGTATAGATTATTGTAGCAAATTTAAAGAGAAACAAAAGTAAATAATTTTTAAACATCTGTCTTATATTTAAGTTCTTATGGTCAAGTAATCAAGCAAACTGAATGTCTTATTAATAGGATATATGAAAACTGAATACCAATACAAATTTGAAAACAACAAATCATTATTATTGATGTTAATGTTGGTAATAGTTGAAAGAGGCTTCCCTGGTGGCTGAGTGGTAAAGACTTCACCTGCAATGCAGGAGACATGGGTGTTAACCCTGGGTAAGGAAGATCCCCTGAAGAAGGGAAATGGCACCCTACTTTGTTATTTTTGCCTGGGAAATCCCAAGGACACAGGAGCTTGGTGGGTTGCATAGAGTGGGAAGCAACTGAATGACTGAACTACAGCAACAAACTTAAAAGGTCTTTGAAATCCCAGTAGTAGTATAATTAACATTTAACAAGTATCTGTTCTGTGCCATGAACTCTGCTACAGATTTTATGATTTTTTTGTTAATCTTCACAGCAACTATGATAACTGCTATCACTTTACAGATGAAATAAGGAAAACTTAGTGATATTAATAATATTTTTTAAATATGTATGACGTTTAGTTATTTTAATTTTATGTTTTGAGAACATGAACTTTAGTATGTGAGACTCAAACTTTACACACAAAACATATTTATTATAATTTTTCTTTTGAGACTTTTTCTCCTGCAAATTTTATCTACTTTGAAGTAGACCTCTCCATATTCTTAAGTACTTAATAAATAACATGAAAAGGTAATTTTAATTCTTCCAACCAAAATATTAAACCCAAAATACTTGCCCAAGTACCAGTCAGCTAAATATTAAGGGAACAAAAATACCTGTATCTTTTACTGTTCTTTCCTCAATTTTCACATTTTTTTAAAATTTGGATGTTAATTTTCTCCTCAGAATATAACATCCTCTGATATTTGAAAATGAATGACGTTTCCTCCAAGTTTTGAGTGACTAGGAGGTGTTAAGATTATAAATGTGTATTCTCAGACACTTGAACATTGTTCATAAATTGGATTTTTGAAGTGTTAGCAATGTTCTCTTTGAGGGATTAATCTCTCCTTCAATGGAGTTGGGGAGGAGGAGGGGCCACCTAAATGTAATATCCAACCAACTTTATCACACTCAGTTTTTAAAAGTCAAGACCTCAACTTATCTCTTGAGTAATTTTTCATCTCTCTGTCTCATATTTCTGCTCTGTCAGGCAGATCACAGTTTTAGTGCATTTCCAGAATTTTATCTATGTATCCAAGATACGTTTTTATCCCTATTTTCATGTTGTTCCACCTTATTCAAGGATTTCAAGGCAAGTGCTGCAGTAAAAACATTTTACGTCACCTATTTTCACCTTGTAAAATTCATGGAAAGAAGTCGAACAGAGAAATGTAAGTTTGAAAGCATCTTAATCAAAGATAGGGGTGCCTCTTCCATCTTCAAGGAGGATCTCTTTTATGATAGGGGTACCTCTAATTTGAAAATTTTCATTGTCAGGAGAAAGTCTAAAAGCACATTTTGTTCCTTATTTATTCCTAGATGGTAACTAGAACACTCAGGGAAATGTTTGAAAATCTAGTGAATATAACCCTTTTCTGATCTAAAGGCATTGCCCATGGTATATAGAAACTTGACAGTGATATTTATTCTTGTGAGTAACTGACATAGTACAAAGCAGGTTTTAAGATCCAAAAAACCTTATTCTCCTAAAAATAAATAACAGTTCCACTCCAATTTTGAATTTAATAATTTAAGTAAGCTAATTATTTCTAAAGTTGGGAAAATAGATTCTCAAATGAGATAATCATGTTTACAAGGCCATCAGTTACTTTTGTGGTCAAGGGCAATTGCTAAGAACTCTTGACAAAAGATGAAGTGATAAGATTGGGAGATGGTATTTTGGCTTCTTTCTTAAAGAATTTTAACTTACAAAAAATTTTCATGCAGAGTGACATAAAAATAACTATACTAAATTATGTTTGATGATACAAATACATTCCAATATTTATATTTTATAATGCTTTATAGGATACACTGTTCTCTTGTAAAGGTTCTATAAGAAAGGCATAAAAGGCCATCAGTTACTTTTGTGGTCAAGGGCAATTGCTAAGAACTCTTGACAAAAGATGAAGTGATAAGATTGGGAGATGGTATTTTAGCTTCTTTCTTAAAGAATTTTAACTTACAAAAAATTTTCATGCAGAGTGACATAAAAATAACTATACTAAATTATGTTTGATGATACAAATACATTCCAATATTTATATTTTATAATGCTTTATAGGATACACTGTTCTCTTGTAAAGGTTCTATAAGAAAGGCATAGAGGTGTGTTTTTTCTTTTTCCTCACCTTTACAAAGATGATGAAATTATATACAGAGTTCAGTGGTTTGTACAAGGAAATAGTGTAAATATGATAAATTAAGCCCAATTTCAAGTCCCTATGTGGTATAAGGAGGTACTTTCTAACACTGTTGAATACATTTGAATCACCCAGAAAGTTTGTTTAACCCAATTTCTGTGTGCCACCCCTGCAGATTGACTCAGTACATCTGAGATCGGGCCAAGGTAGACTTTTACAGCAAAGTCCCAGGTAATACTAATGCAGCTGTTCCATGGACCACACTCCTGGCAGCTTATTCTGACAGATCTTGGTTTTAATCTTGGTGTAGCACATTGTAATTCTTATTTTTAAAGTCATTTAAGCTTTTTAAACCATATCTCCTTTAGCCTCATGTTAAAAAATACCTAGTTTTATTGTGAGAACGAAATGAAAAATAAGTTAAAAACATCGGGTCTGTCCTAAGTGCTCATACTACTAATTCCATTCTGCTCTCTGTGGAGTCATCCTGTGGAGCTTTATTGATTCTTCCAGTTCCTTTCTCCTTAATATTGCCACTCTATTCCCATTCTGATGGAGCAGAGAAACCTTTAATGCTTCATTCTGACATCTTCCTGAGAAGGTATTGAACTGAAAATTCAGCAGTTGAGAGAATTATTTATTATTAGAAGTATGAAGTTCTTTTTATGACACCCGTTCTCTCCTAAGTTTGTGACACATTCATCATTTTAATGTTTCTTTCAGAGTTTTATCATAAAAATGACTCATTAATTCAGACTATTTTTGAAAACTGAAATGTGAGAATTTGAGAAAAGGCAAGGCTGAATTTGAACTTGTTATCTATCGACAAAATTTCTTCAAGTGGACATATTGACATATGAATACAAAATTATCTGAAGGAATGCATGTAATTTAGTTGACAGAATGAAGCAAAGTTTTTAATACAGGTGTTTTAATTCAAAACAAAGTTTATTTTTGCTATTTTTCTGCACATCCACTATGAGCTTCAATTTTCAAATAAACACTAAAAATTTTAATAAGATACATTTCCGTCTATTCAATTACCAGTCATGAAAATGTTTTAACATAACATTAAAATATTTATGTTTTTACATATAGTATTTTACATTTTATTATTGTAATATTTTAAATCAATTTTTTGAGATGTATATAAAGAAAATGCTGTCAATGTAGGACTATACATACAAATTGTTGTTGTTCAGTTGCCCAGTCTTGTCCAAGTCTTTGTGACTCCATCGACTGCAGTACACCAACCCTCCCTGCCCCTCACTATCTCCTGGAGTTTGCCCAAGTTCATGATTATTGAATAGGTGATGCAAAATATCTCATCCTCTGACACTCTCTTTCATTCTGCCCTCAGTGTTTCCCAGTATTAGGAACTTTTCCAATGAGTTGGTGGTTCACATCAGATTGAAATAATGGAGCTTCAGCTTCAGCATCAGTTCCTCCAATGAGTTTCTTGAAACTGGCTGTCTGATTGTATTTGCTTTAAAGGCATTAATGTTTAAGTTTCTATGGTGAAGTAGGCCCTGGGTAATTTATGGCGTGTATGGCAAGTGGTCACTCAGATTATCACCTATAGATACCTATAATCAATTGTCTCTTAAAAAGTAAGGCACTGAATAACACGTTATTTACTGCTCTAAATATTTAAGTGACAATAAAAATAGTAAAATGTAGTTGTTTTGCTCATTACCACACTGAATAATTTAGAAAATAGTACAGTAAGTTAACACTTTAAATTCTCAGTTCAAGGAAATTGAAAGCTTCTCTGATTCCCCTGAAGGAAGCCTATATCTTTCATATCTGCAGAACCAAGATTTTTGAAAACCACACTCAATGTCTACCCTATAGATGACTGACTAATAATATAAGTTGAATTCTTGATGTCTCATGGTCATTTTCAATAAAGTTGGAACAAGAGTTCAGAAGGAATGCAATAGTAAAATTTGACATGAGGACATATGGGCAGATTCCAGTGAGGTTGAAAACTCTGAATACCTAAATTATGTTGTGTCTTTGGTAGAATCAGCTTGGCCCGAGAAGACTAGCCTCCCTTTCCTGAATAAAACTCTTCAGTATAAATTGTTCCAGTGAGGCAGTTGCCTTGTAAAACACTAATGATTCCTCCTCAGGGCCCCTCCCTATCACCTATACTCATGTCCATATTCATACCCAGATTCAAGTCCTTTCAGACCCCAAAGGATATGAGTTACAAAGTGTGGCCCACAAGGAGGAATGAAGTATACTAAAATAATTGCACAATTTTACCAATATTTATCAACTGAAGCCTTGGGAATATGTGTGAAAAGGTCAGTTTTCCTTCTAATTCCGAAGAAACGCAATGCCAAAGAATGCTCAATCAACTGCAATCTCATGCTAGCAAGATAATGCTCAGAATCTTTCAAGCTAGGCTTCAACAGTATGTGAACTGAGAGCTTCCAGATGTATGAGCCAGATTTACAGGAGGCTGAGGAAGCAGAGATCAAATTGCCAACATCTGATGGATCATAGAAAAAGCAAAGGGATTCAAAAAATGATCTAATTTTGTTCACTATACTAAAACCTTTGACTACATAGATCATAACAAACTGTGGAAAATTTTTAAAAAGATGAAAATACCAGACCACCTGTCCCCTGAGAAACCTGTTGTCAGGACAAGAAACAGCAATTAGAATCAGACATTTAACAATAGACTAGTTCAAAATTGGGAAAGTAATATGACAAGGCTACATATACTTACCCAACTTATTTAACTTACATGCAGAGTACATCATGCAAAATGCTGGGCTGAATGACTCACAAGCTAGAATCAAGATTACCAGGAGACATATCGCCAACTTCAGATATTAAGATGATACCATTTTATGGTTAGAAAGTAAAGAAGAACTAAAGAACCTCTTGATGAGGGTGAAAGAGGGGAGCTTAAAAACTGGCTTAAAACACAACATTCAAAAAACAAACATCATGGTATCCATTCCTATGATTTCATGGCGAATAGATGGGGAAAATTTTGAAACAGTGACAGATTTCATTTTCTTGGGCTCCAAAATTACTGCAGATGGTAACTGCAACAACAAAATTAAAAGATGTTTGCTCCTTGGATGAAAAGCTATGACAAACCTAAACAGCATATTAAAAATCAGAGACATCACTTTGCTGGCAAAGGTCTGTAGAGACAAAGCTATGGTTTTTCCAGTAGTCAGGAATGATGGGACTTCGCTGATAGCTGTAATGCACTGGGGAAGAATCCGCCTGCAAAGCAAGAATCACAGGAGATACACATTTGATCCCTGTGTCTGGAATATCACGTGAAGGAGAGCATGGCAACCCACTCCAGCATTCTTGCCTGGAGAATCTGATAGAAGAGCCTCATGGACTACAGTCCATAGGGTCACAAAGAGTTGGACACAACTGAAGCGACTTAGCACACTTGCATGTATGTGTGTACAGATGTGAGAGTTGGACCATAAAGAAGGTGGAGCCCTGAAGAATTGACACATTTGAATTGTGGTGCTGGAGAAGACATTTGAGTGTCCTTTGAAGAGCAAGGAGATCAAACCAGTCAATCCTAAAGGAAATCAACCCTGAATATTCTTTGGAAGAACTGATGCTGAAGCTGAAACTCCAATACTTTGGCCACCTGATGCGAAGAGCTGACTCATTAGAAAAGACCCCGATGCTGGGAAAGACTGAGGGCAGGAGAATCAGGGTACAATAGGGGTTGAGATAGTTAAACAGCAACATCAACTATGTGGAGATGAATTTGAGCAAACTCCAGGAGATAGTGAAGGATACGGAATCCTGATGTGCTGCAGTCCATGTTGTCACAAAGAGTTGGACATGATTAAGCAGCTGAAAAACAACAATGAAGCTTAAGAGAAGAGGGATAGGCTGAAGAAATATGAAGCTGTGCTTCAGAATCAATGTTTTAACTTGAGAAGGTTAATAATGACTCTAATAGTTTGCTTGGTTGGTTGACTGAAATAAGGATCCCAATATGCCTTACACTCACTAAAGACAGAAACAACCACAAAGATGTCTTACACCAATGAAACCAATATGTCAGAACTTCTTTGGTGGACTATTGATCGAGGTGTCAGAAGGCTTAGGGAGATTAGACTGCTAGAGGGCATCTATTACACAAGACTTGCCAACCTGCCTTCATGGAAATCCAGAGGATATGTTCTTCACCATACCTGTAAGAATTCAACTGTGGAAAGAGCCTCAGCATCACTGAAAAGCTCTGTTGTCACTGGAGTTCTGTTGTTTCTGGGGTCAGATATTATAGTGAGAACTGCTACCATGGAACTGGGATTCCCTAAATTCAATGAGGATGATAGAATCCCAGGGTACAGGGCTAAGTGGCAGCACTTAATAGCCAAAGACAAGATGCTCATAGTTACTGCAATGAACAGGAAAGCCAAAGCAGCCATCTGAATGTTCTGACCTGCAGAGATATGGTGTTGGCTGGTTGGTCTTTGGTGTCCCTAGAGTGAAGTAGATGAGTAGAAACTACAGTCTTACCTGATTTGTATAAATGGAAAAGCTCTAGGTCTAGTGAACAGAGTGACTGGAGTAACCACTCAAAGAACAATGGCCCCTCATTCATTTAATTCCCAAATCTGAACCGATTTACAGACTTAGAGCTCCCTGAATGAAATATAACCCTAGGTCCTCTTGAGGAAGAATTCTGGTTCACTGTCAAAAATTTATACTGTTAATTTTCCTCCCACTCTTCTTTAAAGAAAACTGTAGCCATTTTCTAGTATAACTGTGAATTAAGGAAGGGAGCATAATCTGACATTTTAGATTGCAAAATGCTGGATAAGAAATTAAATTAAGTCCGAGACCCAAACTCACTGTTAGAATAGTGACTAGTTAGAGTAGAGGCTGATAGTCAAATGACCATGGGGTTTGGGCTCTAGTTAAGCCTACTGTACTCAGTAGGTCTCTGAACACATTCTGTGGTTATTTCCTCAGCTCCAGATGTGAAATTGAAAGAGACATAGTGGACAACTGGTGAAATCTTCTCATTTGATTCCCTAACCTTTGAATTAAGGGCTTTTATAGTAAGAAACAAAAACAAAACAAACAACAACAAAAAAAAGCTTCTCAGGTGGTGCTGGTAGTAAAGAACCTGATGCAGGAGACATGGGTTCAATCCCTTGATCAGAAAGATCCCCTGGAGGAGTGCATGGCAATCGATTCCAGTATTTTTGCCTGAAGAAGCCCATGGACAGAGGAGCCTCGCAGGCTGCAGCCCATAGGGTTGAACAGTCAGACACAACTGAAGCGACTTAGCACACATGCTACCACATGGCCTCTCAGCTCACTAGTTTGGCCTGTGTAGAAGAAAAGTAAACCATTGATAATTATAAACTTTATGAGTGGGTGACTTGCATTGCAACTGCTGTAGCAGAAAAGATTTTGGTGTAAGAACAAATACATACATTCTCTGACAGCTATTACATAGTTCTTGATTTGGCAAATGCTTTTCTATCTCTACATATTGTATTAATTTTCCATTGCTGCTATAACAAATTATTGTGCATTTAGTGGCTTGAAACAACACAAGTTTATTTTTATAGTTTTGGAGGTCAGACGTTTACAATCAGTTTCATAGAGCTAAAGTCAAGGCATTGGCTTGTTTCTTCCAGAGTCTCTCAGGGATGAATATCTTTCCTCGTCTTTTTCAGCTTTTAACAGCTGCCTGTATCCTTGCCTTGTGGCCCCTTCCTCCATATTCAAAGTGGGTCACTCCAGTTTCTGCTCCCATCATCACATCTGCTTCTCCTCTGACTCCTCCTGAGTCCCTGTTATAAAAACCTGTTTGATTACTTGGACCCTCCTGGGTCCCTCAGATAATCCCATCATCTCAAGATCCTTAATATAATCACCTTTCCAAAGTTCCCTTTCCGCATCAGCATTCAAACTTCTGGAGAGTGGGATGAAAATATCCCTGCTTTCAGTTTCACAGTCCCTTCTGTAACTTTGACCTTCCTGTCTCCCTCCTATAAGACTCTTTTTTTTTTTTTAAATAAGTATTTCTTCTCTCTCTCTCTCTTTCTCTCTCTCTCTCTCTCTATCTCTCTTTATAGCTTTATTTATTTTGGCAAAGCTGGGTCTTTACTGTTGTGCAGGCCTTTTCTCTATTTGTGCCCAGAGGGGCTACTCCTCATTATAGTGTGCAGGCTTCCCATTGTGGTGGCTTCTCTTACTGTGGAGCACTGGTTCTAGGGTGCACGTTCTTCAGTAACTGTGGCTCGTAGGCTCAATAGTTGCAGTTCCTGGGCTCTAGAGCATAGGCTCAATAGTTGTGATGCATGGGCTTAGTTTATGATCACATCTAGATAATTTTCCAGAGAAGGCAATGGCACCCCACTCCAGTACTCTTGCCTGGAAAATCCCATGGACGGAGGAGCCTGGTGGGCTGAAGTCCATGGGGTCGCTAAGAGTTCGACACGACTGAGCGACTTCACTTTCACTTTTCACTTTCATGCATTGAGAAGGAAATGGCAACCCATTCCATTGTTCTTGCCTGGAGAATCCCAGGGAGGGGGTAGTCTGGTGGGCTGCCGTCTATGGGGTCGCACAGAGTCGGACACGACTGAAGCGACTTAGCAGCAGCAGCAGCAGCAAATTTCCTCATCAGTTCAGTTCAGTTCCTTTCAGTCGCTCAGTCATGTCCGACTCTTTGCGACCCCATAAATCGAAGCACACCAGGCCTCCCTGTCAATCACCAACTCCTGGAGTTCACTCAGACTCACGTCCATCGAGTCCGTGATGCCATCCAGCCATCTCATCCTCTGTCGTCCCCTTCTCCTCCTGCCCCCAATCCCTCCCAGCATCAGGGTCTTTTCCAATGAGTCAACTCTTCGCATGAGGTGGCCAAAGTACTGGAGCTTCAGCTTTAGCATCATTCCTTCCAAAGAAATTCCAGGGCTGATCTCCTCAGAATGGACTGGTTGGATCTCCTTGCAGTCCAAGGGACTCTCAAGAGTCTTCTCCAACACCACAGTTCAAACACATCAATTATTCGGTGCTCAGCTTTCTTCACAGCACAACTCACATATCTATACATGACTACTGGAAAAACCATAGCCTTGACTAGATTAGTTGGAAAAGTAATATCTCTGCTTTTGAATATGCTGTCTAGGTTGGTCATAACTTTTCTTCCAAGGAGTAAACATCTTAATTTCATGGCTGCAGTCACCATCTGCCGTTATTTTGGAGCCCCCCAAAATAAAGTCTGACACTGTTTCCACTGTTTCCCCATCTATTTCCCATGAAGTGATGAGACTGGATGCCATGATCTTAGTTTTCTGAATGTTGAGCTTTAAGCCAACTTTTTCACTCTCCTCTTTCACTTTCAACAAGAGGCTTTTTAGCTCCTCTTCACTTTCTGCCATAAAGGTGGTGTCATCTGCATATCTGCGGTTGTTGATATTTCTCCCAGCAATCTTGATTCCAGCTTGTGTTTCTTCCAGTCAGCGTTTTTCATGATGTACTCTGCATAGAAGTTAAATAAGCAGGGTGACAATATACAGCCTTGACGTACTCCTTTTCCTATTTGGAACCAGTCTGTTGTTCCATGTCCAGTTCTAACTGTTGCTCCCTGACCTGCATACAGATTTCTCAAGAGACAAGTCAGGTGGTCTGGTATTCCCATCTCTAGACCTTTAACATTTTCATATCTGTAATATCCTCTTTCCATGTAGGGCAACATAGTCATAGGTTTTTGAGATTAGAAAGCAAACATTGGTGATGCCATTACTCTGCTTACCAAAAGCCTTTGTCACTCTCACTGAATAATGAACCTGATGAATGATGTCAGATGGGTTAGTTCTGTGAACTACTATATGCTTTGGTCACTGACTGATTTTACTCAAGATGGTGACAAAATCATATATTTCTAAAATATTAGAAATAAAGAATATAAACATTCACATATATTTCATTTGTGTGTATATATGCTACATGTTTTACAGGACATATAGATAAACACTTATTGTGATGATTCAAAGAGACCGCTTTCTTTACAAAAAGTATTTATTGGGACTTTTCTGGTGGTCCAATCATTAAGACTCCCCAGTACGAATGCAGGGGACCTGGGTTTGATCCCAAATCAGAGAACTAGATCCCACATGCTGCAACTAAGAATTTTCATGCTGGAACTAAAGATCCTGGCTCAGCCAAATTAAAAAAAAAAATTTAAATCTTTATTTACCACATGGCTGAGTGTCTGTTATCTGTCAGATACTTTAGGTGGTGACTAGACAACTGTGAACAAAGTAATGATCCAGTCCCTCTTGGAACTTGCATTCTAACAGAAAAAGATAGGTAGCAAATATGATCATACCTGATGTGAAGAGCTGAATCACTGGAAAAGACCCTGATGCTGAGAAAGATGGAAGGCAGGAAGAGAAGGAGACAATAGAGGATGAGATGGTTGAATGCATAAGCAGCTCAATGGACATGAGTTTGAGTAAACTTCAGGAGATTGCGAAGGACAGGGAAGCTTGGCGTGATGTAGTCCATGGGGTTGCAAAAGTCGGACTTGTCTTAGTGACTGAACAACAATAATCCAGTAGATTTTATAATAAATTAGATGATATGAAAACTGGAAAATTCTTAAAGAGATAGGAATAACAGACCACCTGATCTGCATCCTGAGAACTCTATATGCAGATCAAGAAGTAACAGTAATAACTGGACATGGAGCAACAGATGGTTCCAAATTAGGAAAGGAGTACACAACAAGGCTGTATATTGTCACCCTGCTCATTTAAATTATATACAGAGTACATCATGAAAAATGCTGTGTTGGATGACGAACAAGCTGGAATCAAGATTGCCAGGAGAAATATCAATAACCTCAGATATATAGATGACACTGCCCTTATGACAAAAGGCAAAGAAAAACTAAAGAGTCTCTTGATGAAAGTGAAAGAGGAGAGTGAAAAAGTTAGCTTAAAACTCACATGCAGAAAACTATGTCACATCACCTGGTCCCATCACTTCATGGCAAATAGATGAGGAAACAATGGAAACAGTGATAGACTTTATTTTCTTGGGCTCCAAAATCGCTGCAGATGGTGACTGCAGCTGTGAAATTAAAAGAAGCTTGCTACCTGGGAGAAAAGCTATGGTCAACCTAGACAGCATATTAAAAAGCAGAGACATTACTTTGTCTGCAAAGGTCCATCTAGTCAAAGCTATGGTTTTTCCAGTGTTCATGTATGGATGTGAGAGTTGGGCTATAAGGAGAGCTGAACACCAAAGAACTGATGCTTTTGAACTGTGGTGTTGGAGAAGACTCTTGAGATTCCCTTGGACTTCAAGGAGATCCAACCAGATCAATCTTAAAAGAAATCAGTCCTGAATATTCATTGGAAGAACTGATACTGAAGCTGAAACTCCAATACTTTGGACATCTCATGTGAATAACAGACTCACTGGAAAAGACCTTGATGTTAGGAAAGATTGAAGGAGGGAAGAGAAGGGGATAACAGAAGTTGAGATTGTTAGATGGCATCACCAACTAGATGGACATGAATCTGAGCAAACTCTGGGAGCTGGTGATGGACAGGGAAGCCAGGTATGCTGCAGTCCATGGGGTCACAAATAGTCAAGCAAGACTGAATGACTCAACTGAATTGACTGAGAATATGATATAAAATATGAGGGAAAATGAAACTAGAAAAATGGAGTTTGCTGGATGACGAGCTGTGATTTAAAAAAGGATCTCTGAGCATATGGGAGTTGAATGAAGATCTGAAGGAGATGGCCTTCTAGATAAAAGGAGAAAGGACACAGCAAGCAGAGGGAGCAGCCAGGGCAGAGGCTCTAAGGCAGAAGGAGGCCCGGTGCATTCAGGGAGTTGCAGGAGGGCATGGAGTTGCACTGCATTCATGCAGGCCAGGATGTGGAGGAAAGTGAAAAGCTTTTATACTGTGTAAACCACTGCAAGATTTTAAACAGAGTACTCACTTTATCTGATTTTTATTTTCAAAGGATTTACAGTTTCCTGGGATAGAGATCAGGTTGAAGAAAAAGTGGGAAATGAAGTATGACTTCAAATTTCAGAGATGGAGCAACAGAAGAAATGAATTTCTGTCAAATGAGATGGGTTGAACAGAGTGGTTTTAGGAAGGAAATGAAGGATTTGGGCCTGGATGTGAGGAGTTAAAATTGTTTCTTAGATGTCAAATGAAGTTGCCCATTTGTTGTGTCAAATTGAATATCTGAGTCAAGAGCTCAGCAAACAATTTAGGGCAGACACATAAATCCAGGGTTCCTGGAGGTTTGAAAGTTATTTAAAGCTGGAAAACTGAGATACTTGAAGATGGCAGAGGAATAGGATGGGGAGACCAGTTTCTCCCCCACAAACTCATCAAAAGAACATCTCAATGCTGAGTAAATTCTACAGGGCAACTTCTGAATGCTAGCAGAGGACATCAGGCATCCAGAAAAGCAGAACATTGTCTTCAAAAACAGATGGAGAAGCCTTGAGGTTACTGTAAAGATAAAACTGAAAACCAGAAGCAGGAGACTTAAGCCTCAATCCAGAGAACATCAGAGAATTCCTGAACCCAAGGAACATTAATCGATAGGAGCTCATCAAACGCCTACATACCTACACTGAAACCAAGCACCACCCAAGGGCCAACAAGTCCCAGAGAAAGACATACCACGCAAATTCACCAGTAACACAGGAACACATCACTGAGTTTCAATATACAGGCAGCTCAAGTTACTCCAAAACCATAGTTGTCTCCTAACTTATTTCTGGACACTTCATTGCACTCCAGAGAAAAGAAATCCAGCCGTACCCAGCAGAACTCTGACAAAAGCTTCCCTAACCAAGAAAACTTGACAAGTCACTGATACAACCCCACCCACAGCGAGGGAACCCCATAATTAAGAGAACACCACAAATTCCCAGAATACAGAAAGGCCAAGCCAAACACAGCAATAAAACCAAGATGAAGAGACAGAGGAATGCCCAGCAGGTAAAGGAACAGGAGAAATGCCCACCAAACCAAGCAAAAGAGGAAGAGATAGAGAATCTACCTGAGAAAGAATTCCGAATATTGATAGTGAAACTGATCCAAAATCTTGAAATCAAAATGGAAGCACAAATAAATAGCCTGGAGACAAGGATTGAGAAGATGCAAGAAAGGTTTAATAAGGACCTAGAAGAAATAAAAAAGAGTCAATATACAATGAATAATGCAATAAATGAGATCAGAAACACTCTGGAGGCAACAAATAGTAGAATATCAGAGGCAGAAGATAGGATTAGTGAAATAGAAGATAGAATGGTAGAAATAAATGAATCAGAAAGGAAAAAAGAAAAACNGCAAGGCACAGGTTCAAACCCTCGTCAGGGAGCTAACAGTTACATGCTGCATGTTGTGGGCAAAAAAATAAGTACTGGCTTACTAGAACTAGTAACATAATAAAACTTGATGGCAATTATATCTAGATAATTTATGGAGGCCTAAGAATTGAAAAGTAATAACATTGGAGAATTGTTGAAAGTTTTTAAAATAAAATTTAGCACAAAATTAAAGTATTATATTTCAAAATTAAATTATGGGCATACTTGTGTATGTATACACATTTACAGACATTTTTCAAAAGATCTAGGCAATATATATTATGTTAAGCCTTCTTTTTATTGAATGATTAGCATATTACACAGTTTTTAGGGGATAATGTGATCACTTTGACCATTATTATTATTTCTTTTTTATGTAAAGCTGGTAGTAATTTTTATGTCAGGTAGAGCTGTATCTAGCATTAAATTTCCATATAAATATTTGCCATTTTAATTAAATGTGGATAAATTCTTAATAGACAAACTTTTATCATGTGCTTTTTCTGTGCCAGATAAACTCATTCTCAAATGAAAAATGACTTAAGGAACTGGGAATGCCTAGCCTATAATAGGCAAGATTGATGCAGGCCTCTATGCCATTGTTCGCGTATTTGAAGAACTAGCTGTAGATAAGAGATTCACTTTACACAGTGTAGCTCCAGAAGCAATAATATTCATTTTTCATTCAGTAGACATTTATGAGAAACTTCCGTGTGCCAGCCGTTGTCACAGATGCTGGAGATACCAAGGTGAATAAGACATTTTCTGCTCTCAAGAGGCAAAGTTCTGTTGAAACTCAAATAGGGGAAAGCTTAAAGGAAGACAGTTTCAGTTCAACACAAAAAGTGCTTCCCTAAAAATCAGAACTACCCACAAGGTAACTTGGGAGTTCTCACTCTAAGTTCAGCTTTAATACTCCAGGGGGGTATAGTAGGAGCAGAGACAGGGCAATGGACTTAATAACTGTTTCATACTAGACACGAGTGAGTGACAAAACATCATCATGGTATAGACATCAGTCCTTGGCCAGCAGTGGAAAAGCAAGGGAGCCCTAGGACCTAAGGGGAAACCCAGAAGTTGGGGCAGTAACAAAGGTACAGGTGCGTCAGGCAAAGAGCCTCAGCAGTACAGGAAGTGCACCACGAAGGCTGTTGGCAAACATGAGTACCTTTGAAGCCCGCGGGAAATGCCTTAATAGTCTGAAATAAAAAGATCTTCAAAGTCCCTGACAAAGAACTAAACAAATGCAAAAGTTAATGAGGCGGCCATTTTTAGCAAATAAAAGTAACTATCTTCCATTAACTTTGAATTTTAGGTAAAAAAAATATATATATATATATATATATTTTTAGTATGCTGCTGCTAAGTTGCTTCAGTCGTGTGCTTCAAGTCAGTTGCTTCAGTCTGACTCTGTGTGACCCCATAGACAGCAGCCCACCAGGCTCCCCCGTCCCTGGGATTCTCCAGGCAAGAACACTGGAGTGGGTTGCCATTTCCTTCTCCAATGCATGAAAGTGAAAAGTGAAAGTAAGTCACTTTTTTTAGTATATGCGTGTCTAAAATATATAATTGGACACACACAGACTTGACTCAGAAGAGACAAGCTATTGGCTCTGTCTGGTCAAGGAGCCAGTGCGTAGTTCTACTTGATTCTGAGTTTTAATGACTGTAGAACCTGTTCTTTGCCTTCTCCCTTTGGCAGGGGAGCAAATCTGAAGCCTTGTCTATTTCTGAGCACAAGGCCCAGTCCAGCTCTATGGGGCAGCCTAAACAAAGCACCCAGGGTGCTGCACAATGCAAACACAAAATAGGCAAAATTTCAGCTAGACTTGCCAAGAGAAAAAGAGGAAGAACCCAGATAAATAAAATTATAAATGAAAGAGGAGATATTATAACTGATATCACAGAAACTTGAAGCATTATAAAACACTACTATGAGGAATTATATAATACTACAACAAATTGGCAACCTAAAAAAATGAGTAAATGACTAGAAACACACAACCTACCAAGACAGAACCATGAAGTAGAAAAATCTGAGCAGATTAATAATGAATAAGGTGATTTAGTCAATAAATTAAAATTAAATAGTGGCATTAACTAGTGCTATTATTTTTCAAATTCTTCTTCAAATTCTTCCAAAAATTTGAGGAAGAGAAAAAACTTCCAGTTACATTTTACAAGGCCAGCATTATCCTAATACCAAAGTTATACCAAAAACTATAAGAAAAGAAAGCTATAGACCAGTATCCTTGAAGAATACAGATGCAAAAATTCTCAGCAAAATTCTAGTAAACCAAATTAAATAACACATTACAAGGATCATACACCATGATCAAGTGAGATTTATCCCTGGGATGCAATGATGGTTCAACATAAGGAAATCAATAAATGAGCTATATCATATTAACAGGATGAGAAATAAAAATATTATCACCTCAATACATACAGAAAGGGCATTTGATAAAATTCAACATCCACTCATGATAGATATTCTCAACAAATTGGACATAGGAAGGAATATACTTCAATCTAGTTAAGGCCACATATGACAACCCACAGCTAATATCATAGGGGTGAAAGCCTGAAAGACTTTCCTTCATGTCAGGAACAAGACCTGGATGCACACCCTCACCAGTCAGTCCCACTCAATATAGTACTGAAATTCTAGTTGGAACAATTAGGCAAAAAAAAAAAAAAATTAAAGTCATACTGTCTCTGTTTGCATAGAACATGATCTTTACATAGAAACCCCAAAAGACTCCACCAAAACACTGTTAATCTAATTAAGTAGTTCAATAAAGTTGCAGAATACAAAAACCAATATATAAAAATTAGTAGTATTTCTATATATTAACAAAGAACTGTCTGGTAAAGAAATAATAATCCCATTTACAATAGCATCAAAAAATACTTAGCTATAAATTTAATCAAAGAAATGAAAGAACTATAAGACATTGATGAAAGGAATTAATGAAGACAAACATAATGAAAAAAATTCCATGTTCATAAGAATTAATATTATCAAAATATCCACACTACACAAAGCCATCTATAGTTTCAACACAATACCTATCAAGAATCCAATGGTATTTTCTACAGAACTCAAAAAAACATTTAAGAAGTCAAATGAGTAGGAAAAGTAGATTGTGTGTTAAGATAAAGTAGGGAATCAAAGTTATTTCTAACCTGAATGGTTCTATATTTTAGTTCTATCTGAAACTTTTCTGTCTATAAGATAGTTGATAATGACTTCCCTGGTGGCTCAGATGATAGAATCTGCCTGCAGTGTATGAGATCTGGGTTTGATCTGTAGGTCAGGAAGATACCCTGGAGAAAGGAATGGCTACCCAGTCTAGTATTCTGGCCTGGAGAATTCCATGGACAGAGGAGCCTGGTGGGTTACAGTCCATGGGGCTGCAAAGAGTTGGACACAACTGAGCAACTAACAGGGATGATTCTAGATGCTTTGAAAGAGAAGATTAGAGGAAACTCATCTTATGACAAAAGAAAAACAGATTTTGAGGTTCTCTGACAAGAGAAGAAGTCTCATATGCAATTTTATTTACTGGCCTGGAGCTTCTGAGGAAGTTTTATTCTCAACACACAGTTTTGGTAAGTATAACATGCTCATAGCAATTGAAGTCAGGAGGAAGGGAACGCTCAAAGAAGTTGGGAAAATGACATCATTTTGGGGAAAAGGAACATCAATAATTACAATGGAGAATAAATTGAGCATCTGGAGAGTCAATCAGTTGTGTGACATTTGACATGCTTTTTTCTTTTTTTCCTTTCTATTTATCTATCTCAGGCCTCACTTTTATCATTTACAAGTTGGGAAATACAACTTATAAATGTTAAGTTTATAAGTTGACACAGGTAGGCAGTTAATAAATTCAGGAGCATCATAATCTGTGTGCAGCCATTGGCTTCCCTTCTCACCTGTTCTACATACAAAGTTCAGTCTGTTTTGCACACAGTGGTTCTAAACATTTTTGTTTTGATTGAGTATAGAAAAAACCTTGTGCAAGCATGGTCTCACTTTCTAGGAAGGATGCATATGATGAGTGCAAAGCAAAAACTTACATGCAATTTCAAGAGGATCTTGGATTCCCAAAGTCCACCCTTGACTCCCTCTCTGAGCATTATTTGAAGGAGGGAGACATACAGATTACTTGCGCATTATTTCCACTTAGGTTCTGGGGCCTCAAGCCTAAGTCCATTCTAGCTTTATAGGCTGTAGCACATTCTCAGGAGTTCTTAGTGTTCTTACATTTAAGACAGGCGTAGTGTTCTTGTTCTCTGTGGACATATATTGGGTGAGAAGAGGCAAGGTGTGAAAAAGTTCTGCATTCACTTTTCAATTGCCCCATACAGTAATCAGGCAAAGCACATACTGTGTTTTCATCTTCCAGCACCATCTGTGATATGACCTCACCTTTTTCAGTGTCCAGTAGCAATCCACTCTTCATCCACAAGTGAACATGTATTGGCTTTTCCTTTCCCTGCTTTTCTTTCCCTCCCCTAGTTTTCTTTTATCTTTTCCCCTTTTATTCTAGAATTCTTCAATTCTTTCATTCAGCTGAATGTAATATGGAAGAAAAATGTGATTTGGGTTCTCTGATGTCTTTACTTTACATTTTATATTCCTTATTTGGAATTTTACCTAGTCACACCTTTGTATCTTCATTTTGATCTCTCCTTTCCCTTCAGAAAGAGTGGATCCAATTTAAGTAGACATAAATTAACCCCCTCCCCAATAATTTCTATCTTCTGTATTAAAATTGAAATGTTATCTCAGTTTTATACCTGGATTTCCCTCTAAATATTCTCAAAATCTTCTATTAAATTATCTCTTTAAAAAAAAAATCAGGCATTTACTCTGAAAGCTGTCTCATGCTATACGCTTTTCTGTTTTCTAATTTTTCAATTTGTATTTTATTTTATATTTCTGTTTTTGTCACTCTAAATTGGAAAGAGTTTGCTGGGGCTGATTCAGCCCAATAGTCACCAGAACATTTTTTTAAAGATAATGTCCCTTGTTATTTCCTTCTTCATTCGTCTATTTTAGAAGTTGGTGGCTGATGTCTCATAGCTCTCTCCAGATTGTATTTTCCATCTATCAGTAAAGCCAATATCTTTATGACATATGGTAAAGAATGACCTTGAATTTTTTTAATAGATGAAGTCTTCATTTATAAAATTATATTAACACGTCTGCATATTTTTAAGCCTGTTGACTTTCCTCTGTCATCAGAAGCCATGCTCAGGGAACAATAAAGACTGTCATTTTAAACTGTGTGTACACAAAGCACTGGTAGTGTGCAGCCAGCCATCTGCTCTGCCCTCCAGTTTATTTCTTTTTCTATGCAGAATTATGCAAAGGCTTTAAAATGATAATGTTTTATGCTACCCATTTAATCTGCTACAGTTTTCATTAACTTGTCTTATGAAAAGATTACTTCTGATGAACTAGGTGCAAAATTCCAGTGTTAGATTGATTCCCTTCCACATTCGCCTGTCATTTAAACCAGTAGCTCTTCTTCAAATGTTATACGATACATGTAGCACCTGATTATTTCAAGAAGATGGGCTATTCTATTGCTGCTTTATGCAGGGTGAATAAAATGGCACAGTAGTAACTTTTAACAATTTTGATTCTGAATGGAAATGAACACCTAGTTTCATTATATGGACTTCTTTTTAGCCCCCACATTCTTCTTTCTCTCCTCTCCTAATCCTGATTATTGACCAGAATTAAACAATATCTACTGGGGCTTCCCAGGTGGCACAGTAAAGAATCCAGTGCCAGTGCAGAAGACCAGGGTTGGATCCCTGGGTCAGGAAGATCCCTGGAGGAGGAAATGGCAACCCACTTCAGCATTCTTGCCTGGAAAATTCCATGGACCAGAGGAGCATGGTGGGCTACAGTCCGTGGGGTCCAAGACTGACACAGTCAAAAAGATCTGTTCTTCTGTGAAAAGCCTTTGAGGAAAATACCACATCTATCATCCCGATATTAAAACAGAAGTAATAGTTTTATTTCAAAAGATAATATCAGAAAACTTAGGTTATAACAGAATCCATGTTTTTCATATGAAGCAAATGTATAGAGGTCAGCAACCTTCAGAACTCATGGTCAAGAATTATGAAGAAATTTCCAAAGATGTGGAATCCTCCAACAACTAGAATAAAGATGCGGGGGCGATTTGGGGGATGTAATATCTGGGGTCCACGGAGACTGGGGAGCCTGACCTCTATTCATTCATGGCTCTTCCTGTCTTCAAACCCCTAAATTCTCTCCTTCCCCTACTTCCCTCATCTGTCAAAACCACTTCCCTGATGTGGGTAGAGATATATTGACAGAGTTGCAGTAATATGCAACTAATCAGAAAATTTCACCTTGGCTAGGACTGTGTGCATCATATAAGAGAAGCTCCTATAAACTAAAGGAGTCTTCAGGGATAGCCCTGGAGGAAAGCACCACTAAAAGGATTTCCAATAAACACAATGAAGGCCAAGAAGGCCAATGTATGTAAATGGGGTATTTCTGCCAGTACTTTATTTTGACTTTGGAGACTATAGAAGGTACTTGGCATGTAAAGTAATGAGTCACTTTTAGACCTGCAGTTCCTGAAGACTGCAGCACTGAACTTCCTGATTTTATTATTACAATTTCCTTAGAGAAATTTCTACCATTAAGATCTTGTTTTGATGAAGTCATGGAATAAGAAGGATTAGAATAGGCCTTTTTTCCTGTCTTCTGACTACTCCATGTTTAATGATGACGGACAAAAGAAAACTAGAATGCTAGACATTTTACTTTTTGTAAAATGTATTTGCTTTCATTCTTAATATATCCACATAAAGTAGGTTCTATGGTCACCTCGTTTTACAAACAAATGAAGCTAAGATGAATTAAGCAATTTGTTCAAAATTCTTTAGGGATAAAAATCTGTATAAGTCTGTGGGTTGCTGTAGCCTGAGCTGATCTTGCCTGAAAGTGCTCAAAACAAGAAAACTACGTTTTACTTTATCATTGACTACAAAAGTTTATAGCTGGATATGATTTTTTTTCACACATTAGTCCATTCCTCACAACTGACAGGTAAGGTCAGAGTCAGAAATCACACTGCAGAATATCAGGCTCAAATTAGACCCCAGAAAGCTTTATATGTCAGATACTGTGGCCAAGGGAACATTTTTCTCCATTTCTTTATAGAGGCCCAGGAATTCTGAAACTCTGAATGATGAGAACTGAAATTCTCAGACACTCTTTAAGAAATTTAAGATAATTTGAACTAACACATTTTTGGTCTGCACTCACTTCTATGGGGTCAAACTGCGTGGATGCATGTCCTAGTTCCATCATTTAATGCTGTATGCCTTTGAGCAAGTTACTTGACCTCTCTATGCCTCTGCTTCTTTACGAAATGGGAATAATAGTAACCTGTTTTTTGGGGGGTGGTATTGTAAGGATTTAACAAATTAATAAAAATCTACCAAGAGCTAAAACATAAGATAGAATTAGCAGACAAGGATCTTAAAATAAGTTACTATTAATACAAATATATACTCTGCATTAAAATTTTCAAATAGAGACATGATGACTAAAGTTAACGTAGTGTCCTGAAATAGAAAAAGGACATCAGATAAAAACTACAGAAATTTGAATGAAGTACGGACTTTAGTTAATAATTATATGTCAGTATCGGTTCATTAATTATAACAAATGTACCATGCTCATATAAAATTTCAGTATTAGAGGAAACTGGGAATGAGGTACAGGAAAACTGCTTACAATCTTCCCAATTTTTCTGTAAATGCAAAACTGTTCTAAAAATAAACTTACTTTTTAAGTGAGACTAATGAAAAAAAAAACCCCAATAGTCATGTATGGATGTGAGAATTGGACTGTGAAGAAGGCTGAGTGCCGAAGAATTGATGCTTTTGAACTGTGGTGTTGGAGAAGACTCTTGAGAGTCCCTTGGACTGCAAGAAGATCCAACCAGTCCATTCTGAGGGAGATCAACCCTGGGATTTCTTTGGAAGGAATGATGCTAAAAACTGAAGCTCCAGTACTTTGGCCACTTCATGGAAGAGTTGACTCATTGGAAAAGACCCTGATGCTGGGAGGGATTAGGGGCAGGAGGAGAAGGGGACGACTGAGGATGAGATGGCTGGATGGCATCACGGACTCAATGGACATGAGTCTGAGTGAACTCCGGGAGTTGGTGATGGACAGGGAGGCCTGGCATGCTGCAATTCATGGGGTCGCAAAGAGTCGGACACGACTGAGCGACTGAACTGAACCTATGGATTATGCTAAAACTCTGTGTTGAGAGTGAAACTATGTTTTCCTGTTGTGTTAGGTAAACTTTTAAATTTGCAGAATCTTTTGCCAAACTCTGGTTTTAAAGACTATTGTCAAAGTAAGGACTCAAATGAAGTAGGTTGAACAGTGACTATGTGACTTTAGATTGGACATTTTCTGTTCTCTGAAAATTTCAAGTTGCAAGATTTAGCCTTAATGCTTAAGGCACTATCGAAAAGGAAAAAAAAAAAAAAAAAATATATATATATATATATATATATATAAAACAGTCTGTTACTAAAAGGAAAAAATTTTGAAACATTTTCTACATCACATTGATAGAAAGAAGTACTATTTTATTGTTAAAAATTATAGCTGAAACTTGTAATTCCAGTACTTTGGAGGACTAAATAATCCATATGCTATTGGAAATTTTATAAATGCTTGCAATTTTATTATATATACTTATGTTATAATGAAATACCTGATGATATGTTTGGAGAGTTAGTCACTTAGTCATGTCCAGCTCTTTGAGACTCCATGGACTGTAGCCTGCCAGGCTGCTCTGCCCTTGGGATCTTCCAGGTAAGAATACTTGACTGGGTTTCCATTTCCTTCTCCAGATGATATGTTTAGGTAAAGCCATATTTTATGTAAGATAGTATTCAAGTTGTCATTAAAAAAAGAGGTAAACAAGTGGTCCTTTAGAAGCTCCTTAAACAGTTTAATTTATACTTGCAAGATCTGTTGCCTTAACGTTATAGATAATGACAGAAAGGATTTTCACATGTTCACAAAATCAACCAAGCAGATAAACCCCACTACAGGTAACTTTTTACTTTTAAGATTAGTCTGTTTGCCTTTTCATCACTTATGAAATTGTATAGATTAGGCATTTAAGTGGTCACTGCTAGAACACTTCTGAGATGATTGATTTTGTGCCTAGAAAGGTCTGATTTTCCAAAGATGATCTTTAATCTATGTCTTTCTCCTGAGCTCCAGCTTCGTTTTCAGCCTGCATGCTTGAATAGCTTTACTTGGCTGTCTCATAAACCACACACACACACACACACACACACACATGTTTTTTTCCCCAGCAGCCTCAAATTACTAGTTATGGCCAGAACATGTCATGGTCTTTGACAACATGCAGACTTTCTTACATCATTGTCTCTCTCTGAATTCCCTTGCTAGAATCCCACTTATCTCTTCATGATTTACTTTAAAATTTCCTTTAAAACTTAGTCCAGTGAACCTTTTTTTTTAATCTCCCTATTCTCTTCTCTTTCAAAGAAACATAAGGACTTTTTCCCATATTTTTCTCAAGGTATGTGAGATCCTGGAAAGTGGAAGTTCTGATTTTTTTTGCCTGCAAATAAATCATTGTGTTAGACTGGCAAGTGTGTGTGTGTGTGTGTGTGTGTGTACATATGTGTGTGTGTCTTGTGGAGATTCATGTGTTTGGAGGCACCTATTAGCCAGACTGGTCAAGATGAGTAGAAATAAGACAGAAGTGATTCACATCTCCATATGATAGAGTAATAAGCATTTGCAGATTGTGTTCTGGCTGTTAGAAATAGTTTGGGAGTTTATCAAGTGGTCTTGGAAGGAAATAAGGCAACCAACGGCACAGCAGGAAATCAGTCTAAGGAGAATGGCCAGAGACACCAAGCTACTTTTCTGAATAGTGATGTAATTTTATTTTAAAATAATTTTCTGTGCAAAATGTTACTACCAAATCTTCAGTGAAATTTAAGTCGGTGGTGCCTTGGGAGAAGAGGAGAAGCCTGGATGATTAGTAGCAAAGCTATGGAGACAGAGGACAGAAAAATGACTGAAGTGCCAAAGCAGGCTTACCAAAGACAGGAATACAGTAACAAAAGTTTGAGCTCAGTATACAAAAATGTATTGCATTTCCCTACACTAATAATAAATCAACAGAAATAGAATAAAGTCATCTCATTTACAACTGCATCCAAAAATAAAATACCTTGAAATAAATTTAACTGAGGAGGTGAAAGCCCTATTTAAAAAAAAAGTTTGAGATGTCCAAGATAATGCAAAGAATTTCTGAATGTCTGGAAATTTTACAAAGCATGCTAGAGTTTTCACAAAAGTTGAGATGAAGTATAAAATAATTTTATTGGGTATTAAAGGACGCCCCAAGAATGTTAGAGGATTTGAGAAGATTCTACTTTTGCAGAGTTTAAACAAGTTTAGCATTGATATTAAGAACTAATATATTACATTACATTTTTTATGATGCCAAAATGACATGGTTTACCAACTAAAATTTTTCTTTACTCTTAGGAGATATGAGACTGTTTCATTGTTTTTGAGGGTGACATCTCTAAAATAGCCACACTTCTAAAGAGAAACAGGCCTGATTCAAGCACCTACTATAAGGTGAGGATTTTCTAGTTCACATGTTTAGGGCACTCAAATCTCACAAGTTTATGTAGCAATACTGAGGGAATTATTTACCCTGAGATTTATGATGACAAGCTTATCATTTTTTGATAATGAATGTATCCACCATATGATAATAACAAAATCAAGGGAACTAAGTATTTATCTTAAATATATATTATGTAAGAATTTATTATATTAAAATTGATGAAAACCAAAGTCAAAGACCATGGACTTCCCTGGTGGCTCAGATGGTAAAGCGTCTGTCTACAATGCGGGAGACCCAGGTTCGATCCCTGGGTCAGGAAGATCCCTTGGAGAAGGAAATGGCAATCCACTCCAGTACTATTGCCTGGAATAGTAATGTAAAGAAATAGAGGAAAAGAACAGAATGGGAAAGACTAGAGATCTCTTCAAGAAAATTAGAGATACCAAGAGAACATTTGATGCAAGGATGGGCTCGATAAAGGACAGAAATGGTCTGGACCTAACAGAAGCAGAAGATATTAAGAAGAGGTGGCAAGAATACACGGAAGAACTGTACAAAAAAGATCTTCATGACCCAGATAATCATGATGATATTTTTTTTTTTTCATAAAGTCTGTAATTCTCAAGGACTTTGATTTTCAGGGGGCTATTGTTGTTCAGTCACCAAGTTGTGTCTGACACTTTGCGACCCCATGGACTGCAGCAACCTAGGCTTCCCTATCCCTCACCATTTCCCAGAGTTTGCCTAAGTTCATGTCAATTGAATTAGTGATTCCATTCTACCATCTCATCCTCTGTGGCCCTCTTCTCCTTCTGCTTTCAATCTTTCCCAGCATCAGGGTCTTTTCCAGTGACTCAGCTCTTCACATCAGGTAGAAGTATTGGAGCTTCAGCTTCAGCATCAGTCCTTCCGAAGAGTACTGAGGGTTGATTTCCTTTAAGATTGACTGGTTTGATCTCCTTGCAGTCCAAAGGACTCTCAAGCGTCTTCTCCAGCACCACAATTAGAAACCATCAATTCTTCGGTGCTCTGCCTTCTTTATTGTCCAGCTCTCACATCTGTCATTGACAACTGGAAAGACCATTGCCTTGACTATATGGATCTTTTTAAGCAAAGTGATATTTTTGCTTTTTAACACACTGTCTAGGTTTGTCATGATCTTAGCTTTTTTTTTTAATTGAATTTTAAGCTGGCTTTTTCACTCTCCTTCACCCTCATCAAGAGGCTCTTTAGTTCCTCTTTGCTTTCTGCCATTAGAGTGGTGTCATCCGCATATCTGAGGCTGTTGATATTTCTCCCAGCAATCTTGATTCCAGCTTGTAACTCATCCAGTCTGGCATTTCACATGATGTGCTCTATGTATAAGTTAAATAAATAGGGTGACAATAAACAGCCTTGTTGTACTCTTTTCTCAGTCATGAACAGTCAGTTGTTCCATACACGGTTCTGACTGTTGCTTATTGACCTGCATACAGATTTTTCAGGAGACAGGTAAGCTGCTCTGGAATTCCTACCTCTTTAAAAATTTTCCACAGTTTGTTATGATCCACACAGTCAAAGACTTTAGTGTAGTCAATGAAATAGAGATAGATGCTTTTCTGAAATTCCCTTGCTTCTTTATGATCCAAATGTTGGCAGTTTGATCTCCAGTTCCCATCCCTTTTCTAAACCCAGCTCGAACATCTGGAATTTCTATAGAGAAGGGAACTATAGAAATGACTTAATCAGAATGGAAGACCAGATCTTACTTAGGAAGAGACAATAGAGGATATACACATAAGAAAATTGTTTAGGGAACCTGACTTCAACATTCTCTTAGTTCTTTGAGACCAGTAGAATTCTTTTGACTAAATCACTAAATGCTTGTTTCACTTGTTTGTTCCTCAGAGTATAAATAAATGGGTTTAACGTGGGGGAAATGGAAGTCGTAAGTATTACTACTTCCTTATTAATAGTCATTTCACCTTTTGATGAAGGTTTGATATAGACAAAGATGCAGCTGCCATAGGTGATAGAAACCACAATAAAGTGGGAAGAACAGGTGGAAAAAGCTTTTGTCCTTTGCTGGGCAGAGGGGAATCTTAGAACTGTTCTGATGATACATATGTAGGACAGAACAACACATGTAAGAGTTGTGATAAATATCAACACACAGCAAACAAGAGTTATCTCTTCCATGAACCATGGATCTGAGCACAAGATCTTCAGGAGTGGATAAACATCACAAAAAAAGTGATCAATGATAGAGTCACAGAATTCCAGGTTCAGTCCCAAGCAAAACGGTGGAAAAACAATTAAGAAAGTGGTCATCCAACAGCAGAAGATAAGCATTTTGCAGACTCTGTGGTTCATGATGGTCATGTAATGCAGGGGTTTGCAGATGGCTACATAGCGATCGTAGGACATGGTGGCCAAGAGAAAAAATTCTGTTACACCAAACATATATGTAAAAAATAGTTGGGACAGGCAAGCATTATAAGTAATAGTCCTGTCTCCTGTTAATATACTGTACAAGAATCTAGGAATGCAGGCAGAAGTGAATGAGATTTCTAAGAAGGAAAAATTTTGGAGAAAAAAGTACATTGCAGTTTTAAGGTGAGAATCCACTAATATGAGGGTTATGATGACCAGGTTTCTATTATATTCAACATGTATGTGATGAGTAGAAATATAAAAGTCAAAATCTGCATTTGTAGGTTATCTGTTAATCCCTGGAGGATGAAACTGACTACTGGTGTGTGGTTTCTCATTTCTGGGTCCTGACTTCTGTACAGTCTTCCTGTAAAACTGAGGGAGGTACAATCTGAGAAGATAAAAAATGTTTTACAATAGCTTTTGTTTAGAAAAGCTAAACAGTATCTTACATGTATTATCTGTTACCTGATAAGTGAGTATTTTTAACTAATTCATGGTGTAAGCTCCCTTGATAGGTTAGAAACTTGGCATTCAAACATTTTTGACCACAAAATATGGTGAGATATGCATTTTATATTGTAATTTACTGTACATGCAAACAAACAGATTTGCAACAAGAATTTCAGTAAAATACTAACCCTCAGTTTCCCTGTTTTCTGATATTATACATGTAATCTATAAAGATTTCAACCATTATGCTGTATATCTGAAACTAATATCAAGTATACTATATTTAAAAAAATAAATAAATGCAAATATGATCACATTGATTTTACAGTGTGCTAAATGGTCATAACCTGTGTTTGAATAAAAAAAAGATTTCATTTTATATGATTTCTTTAAATAATACTCTCCAAGTAATACCTAATTTTTCCATGATATTTTTAAAATGAACACTATCCTTTTAGCATATACTCCAGAATATATCTTTTATAGCACGTTTTCCCCCTAGGAAAAATGAAATAATTAATTTTAGGATATTCTGATTTCTAAGAACATGTCACATATCACTAACTGAAATTTGCACAGTTTAATTATCTGCTTGAAGGATTTATTTTCCCTGGAATAATTGAAAACAAATGACAGTTCTGTATCAATTTGCCAAAGCAGTTGAGGATTCTGTTCCACTGCTATAACAAACCTATACTTAATCTACAAAGTACGATTCATATATTGAAAATTCCTTTCTGAGGCCTTTTTTATGGCTTTCTATAATTATTTATACCTTTAAATGATTGTCACTATTTCCCACTTTGGTGCACAACACAGACAGTGTTTTGACATATGCTGAATTCACTAAATGAAAATATGTTTTGTATACAGCTAAAGAATATTATTCTTAATGTGTATCATTCAGTCTGATGTGTATCTGCCTGAAACACTCAGACTCCTTTTGATCAAGTCACTGATGTTATAATCATCTCTGTAAGTGTTAAATATATTCTCCAGTCTGATTGCCATCAGAGTATAATAAATTTCTATAACTCCATCCAGACTTTCAACCTTCTCAGTTGCTTCTGACAAGGCTTCTGAACATACCACTCCACTGAAACATCATGTGGCAATTTTAGCTGTTATTTCCTTAAGTTTCAATGAAGGGTAGCCCTTTTTATTTGAATCTTTTGTTGCAATTGACCAAATTGGTCCATCACTCCTGCTGCTTATGTTGTTCTAGATGCATTGTTTGCACAATATCCACATTCCTGGTTTTTGTTCTGCCCTTCTGGTTTCTCCTTTATAAGAACCTCTTCTCCTATTCATCTTTATAACATGGATATTTCTCACACTTTGCAAGTACACCATCCTCTCTGCTTATCTAGGATTTTTTTTTTCTTTGAAATTGTTGAAATCCTGTGACATCAACTTATCATTTAAAGAAAAAGGAGCCTATTATACACAGTGAAGTAAGTCAGAAAGAGAAAGACAAATACTGTATGTTAATGCATATCATTGAATTTAGAAAGATGGTAACAATGATCCTACCTGGAGGGCAGGAAAGGAGACACAGATGTAAAGAACAGACTTTTGGACTCAGTGAGAGAAGGCGAGGGTGGGATGATTTGAGAGAATAGCACTGAAACATGTACATTACCAAATGCAAAAGAGATGACCAGTGCAAATTGGATGCATGAAGCAGGGCACTCAAAGCCAGTGCTCTGGGACAACCCACAGAGGTAGGGTGGGGAGGGAGGTGGGGAGGTTCAGGATGGGGGGAAACATGTACATATTTTTGATGTATGGCAAAAACCCACCACAACATCATAATACCCTCCAATTAAAATACATTAATTCAAATTTTATGATTATAAATTTTTGAATATTTAATATTATATCTTTCAATGTTAATCATCTTCATCTGACAATTTCTCACTCTCTGTAAGCACACATGTTCCCAGTGGAATGCCTTCTCCACTGCAACTCTGTTCACTTCTTGCCTTACTCTTTGTTCTCTGTTCTAAAACCAAAAGCTAACTTGGATTGATCTATATTAACAACTGAAATGAAGCTAGAATTGTATTAGCCCAATCCTATCGTGAAACTCTATTGACAATGCAGATATATTTTCACTTAATTCCACTGTTTCCCTGACCCAGACACAGGGAAATTCTATTTCTTTGTTTGTTTGGTGGTCTTGGAGTTATGGAGAGTGGTTCTAGAAACACACCATGTGAGAGTCAGGTATTGTAGTCATCTTAGGTGGACTATCTCTCTGGAAAGTATTTTTATCAAACCATTTGTGCTTTTCTCTCCTGGTGAATCCATCTGTTTGCTGTTTCTGACTTATATCTGGCATTTATTGACTTGTTCCTCCATTTCCTGTTTAGACTTTTGGAGGAGTCTCCTAACCTCCAAAACCACAGTAAGAACTATATGTTTTGCCACACATTATGTTCACACTGTATTCAAAATCCCATTGAATATAATAACCACAGAACTGAAGGATTCTGACATATAGAAATAAATGTAGATAATATTTACCTTTAAGGACTTCCCTGGTGACTCAGAGGTAAAGAATCCACCTGCAGTGCAGGAGGTGCTGGTTCAGTCCCTGGGTGGGGAAGATTCCTTGGAGAAGGGAATGGCAACCCACTCTAGTACTCTTACCTGGGAAATCCCATGGATAGAGAAGCCTGGCGGACTGCAGTCCATGGGGCTGCAAAAGAATCAGACACAACTTTGCAACTAAACAACAGTTACCCTTAGACCTAGACCAATTTATATTCTATAACAAAGTGAAGTCGCTCAGTCTTGTCTGACTCTTTGCGACCCCATGGACTGTAGCCTACAGGCTCCCCTGTCCATGGGATTTTCCAGGCAAGAATACTGGAGTGGGTTGCCATTTCCTTCTCCAATATTCCATAATAAATGGAATAAATTTTAAAAGTAAGCTGAAATCTCTTACTTTTGCCATATCCCTGCTTCTAATTGCAGGGATTCTTGTTGGCTTTTGTATTTGGTGGAGGAAATGTTCTAGGTGACTTTCAAATCACCTCTTCACTCAGCATGTACACAACACCTGCATTAAGGTCAAAAGTACTACATGACTTATCACTTTGCCTGGCAGAGAATATTTTCCTTTATGCCTTCTCTTCATGCTTCACTGATACACTCGAGAGAAATATATTAACACCAGAGATTAAGGACTACAGTTCTGGATTTGGACCAACAGCTGCTCTGTGGTGGTTCCTCAGCCAACACCAACTGAGCATACACTAACACCGGCTGAGACAATTTCTCTCTCCAAATTTTGTTCAAGGCAATCAATAATTTTTTTTGAGAAAACATAATTTCTCTTAGAAATACCAGTTATATGGCTATGTTTTGGTGTCAGTTTATTGCTGTAACATATTCCCTTCCTGCAGAACTGGGAGCTGCTCATGGCCCATTTCCCATATTAAACCTCCCAGGGTTTATAGGCTCCATTAAAGAGAAAGAAGACTGTGTTTGAAAATATGTTTCAGGATGAGCTGGGAGCTGTTCCAAATATGTGAGCATCACATATGTAACAATAAACTAAACAAATATTAACAAGTTGGGCTTTCCTGGTGGCTCAACTGGTAAAGAATCTGCCTGGAATGCAGGAGACTTGGGTTCAATCTTTGAGTTGGGAAGATCCCCTGGAGAAGGGAATGGCAACTCACTCCAGTATTCTTGCCTGGAAAACTCCATGGATGTGGACAAAGAAGCCTGGCAGGCTACAGGCCATGGAGTCACAAAGAGTCAGACATGACTGAGCAACTAACCCAAGTACCAACAAGAAGTTAAATCATTGGAATAATTAAATAGAAACACCAGACTCAAGATACAGAAAGAACTGCAATTGCAGCCCACCTACTTCTCTTTTCTTCAGTCTTCAGCCTTCTAGTTGGTGCCTTACACAACTCTGGAAACTTCAGGCACTGTCCTTGCCCCTAAATATCTTGAAAAATGAATTGACATTGTTTGTCTGGCTGCTACTTGTGTACTTCTCTTGCCTTTTAGAGAACTAAACATTTTAAACAGTGCAAGGATCTTAATGATATCAGCAGATAACACACAACTGAAGGCTGCTTCTAAAAGTCCTTCATTTCATGTATTTTTAATTCACCTGCTATTTATGAGTGAAAAATCCAGCATCATCAGTATCCTGGATCAATTAAAATTTATAAACTCTTGCTTCTTTTAATAAAAATTCAACTAACTGTTCACATCTCTGTAACTATGTCAAGACATGTCAAACTATTTATAAGAGATAATTTTTGACTCTTAAATATCACAGATGTGGGAGATTCAGTTGGTTGTTAATCCCTGGACATCTTGAGAGATGAAAGTAAGGGAGACTATATTTGCACAAGCTTGTACGTTGACTTCTGGCAACTTTTACTCTTGGACCTATGCTCACCTTACAGGCAATTCTGAGATGACACTGATTTATCTGATCTTTTTATTTCTAACATGTTGCCAAGACTTTCCTACCAAGGCATTTGTGCTCCTTTGAAAGGTATTTGTTACTCCAAGGTCTGGGGAAATATAAGGAACTCTCTCTAGTTTGGATAGTCATGATATTCAAATCTTCCCAGACTATGTGAAAATTTCTGTCAGTTACAAATTCAGTGTTTGTTTTATGTGTCTAACAAGAAACCAAGTGAATAAGCATGAGTCCTAAGTGAATTAAGGTTTAAATTCAGTTATGAATCTTTTATGTAATCTTCTGGCAAAAGTCCTGAAATATGCAGCCATGGGGACAGTGTCCTCAGAGAACTAAAGATTCCACAATGACATTCAACACAGAACTTTTACATGAAATAAAAGTAAAATGATAAAAGGCAAACCTATCTTTTCTTCCTCTTGTCAATAACATCTATATCTGCTACTAGCTGCTTACAGAATAAAATTACACCTTACTCCTTCCCACTTAAGTTTACCTTTAGTAATTACTGCTTATTATTAATATAAACAGGCTTCCCAGGTTGCTCAGTGGTTTAAGAATCTGACTGCCAATGCAGAAGACACAGGAGATGATGGTTTGAACCCTGGGTCCAAACAATTGATTTCCTGAAGGAGGAAATGGCAACCGACTCCAATATTTTTGCTTGGAGAATCCCATGGACAGAGGAGCTTGGGGGACTACAGTTCATAGAGTCACAAAGAATTGAACAGGACTGAGTGACTGAGCACAGACACACAGATAAAAGTTTAGGAGCTTCCCAGGTGGTGCTAGTGTTAAAGAATCTGCTTGCCAATGCATGAGAGTCAGATTCAAGGGGTTTGATCCCCAGATCCAGAATAGTTACTGGACTAGGAAATGACAATCCACTCCCATACTCTTGCCTGGAAAATTTCATGGACAGAGGAGTCCACAAGGTTTTTAATGTGATTACCCTCAGTAATTTTGGGGGATTTTGTTTATACTTTCTCATGCTATTTTAAAAAATTTTGGTAAGTTACAGATAACATAAAATAATTGTTCTCAACTCTTTAAAAGGGACAACTCATATTATTAAGTACATTCCTATTGGTGTATATTTCTCTTAATACTTTAACACATACATCTAATTCTGTTTTCTTTTCCTTATAATATCTAGTGCTTACTATTTATTATGTTATAAAGTAATTTCTAGTTATTATCCAAAATTTCTATTATCCAAAATAGAAAAGTTAAAACTTAACTATAACAACCAATATTAATAGCTCAGATTACAATTTTCCTGAAATTTCTTATGCAAATAAGAATAGTCACATTAATTGTTATATTTCAAAGTGTACAACTTAAAAAGATGTACCACATCTTTTAAAAAATCCATTCTTCTATTTAAGTTGCTTCCATGTATTGGCTGTTGTAAACAGTGCTGCAATAAATGTTTAGATACATGTATCTGTTTGAATTATGTTTCTTTTTTACCCCAGATATATGCCCAGTAGTGGAATGCTGGGTCATATGGTAGATAATATTTAGATTTTTAGGTACCTCCATACTTTTCTTGAGAGTTGGACTGTGAAGAAAGCTGAGCGCTGAAGAATTGATGCTTTTAAACTGTGGTGTTGGAGAAGACTCTTGAGAGTCCCTTGGACTGCAACGAGATCCAATCAGTCCATTCTGAAGGAGATCAGCCCTGGGATTTCTTTGGAGGGAATGATGCTAAAGCTGAAACTCCAGTACTTTGGCCACCTCATGTGAAGAGTTGACTCATTGGAAAAGACTCTGATGCTGGGAGGGATTGGGGGCAGGAGGAGAAGGGGACGACAGAGGATGAGATGGCTGGATGGCATCGTGGACTCAATGGACGTGAGTCTGAGTGAATTCCGGATCTTTGGAGGGAATGATGCTAAAGCTGAAACTCCAGTACTTTGGCCACCTCATGTGAAGAGTTGACTCATTGGAAAAGACTCTGATGCTGGGAGGGATTGGGGGCAGGAGGAGAAGGGGGCGACAGAGAATGAGATGGCTGGATGGCATCACTGACTTGATGGATGTGAGTCTGAGTGAACTCTGGGCGTTGGTGATGGACAGGGAGGCCTGGCGTGCTTCGATTCATGGGGTCGCAAAGAGTCGGACATGACTGAGCTGAACTGAACTGAACTGATACTTTTCTCTGGGTTGCTGTATCAGTTCATATCCCCATTAACAATGTAGGAGCATTCCATCTTCTCCATACACTCTCCAGCACTTACTTCTTATAGATTTTTGATGATGATCATTCTGACCAGCATGGAATGATACCTCAATGTAGTTTTGATTTACATTTCTCTAATAATTAGTGATATTGCACGTCTTTTTGTGTGCTTGTTTGCCATCTGTATCTCTTTTTTGGAGAAATATCTTTAGGGGTTCTGCACGTTTTTGGATTTGGTTGCTGTTGTTTATTTGTAAAATTTTAGTTTTGCTGCATGCACTGTTTGTACATTTTGGAGATTAATCCTCTGTCAGTTGCTTTGTTTGAAATATTTTATCCCATTCTGAAGGTTGTCTTTTTGTTTTGTTCATGTTTTTTGTTGCTGTGCAAAAACTTTTAAGTTTCATTAAATCCAGTTTGTTTATTTTTGTGTTACTATAATTTTCATTACTCAAAAAAAAAATCTTACTGTGATCTACATTAAACAGCATCCTACCTATGTTTTCCTCCAAGAGTTTTATAGTGTCTGGCCTTATATATAAGTCTTTCATTCATTTTGAGTTTATTTTTTTGTGTATAGTATTAATTTCCCTGGTGGCTTATATGGTAAAGAATCCACGTGCAATACTGGAGACCCAGGTTTGATCCCTGATTGGGAAGATCTCCTGCAGAAAGAAATGGCAACCAACTGCAGTATTCTTGCCTGGGAAATTTCACAAACAGAGGAGCCTGGTGGGCTACAGTTCATGGATCATAAGAGTTGGACATGATTTAGCGACTAAACAACCATCACCATAGCATTAGTGACTGTTCTAATTTCATTCTTTTATATGTAGCTGTCCACTTTCCCCCAAGTGGAAAAGTGGAGAGTTCCAGAGAATAGCAAGGAGAGATGAGAAAGACTTCTGAAGTGAATAATGCAAAGAAATAGAGGAAAACAACAGAATGGGAAAGACTAGAGATCTCCTCAAGAATATTGGAGATACCAAGGAGCACTTCTTGCAAGAGTGGGCACAATAAAGGTCAGAAACAGCAAGGACCTAACAGAAGCAGGAGAGATTAAGAAGAGATGGCAAGCCTACAGAAAAGAACTATACAAAAAAGTCTTAATGACCCAGGTAACCATGATAGTGTGGTCACTCAGCTAGAACCAGACATCCTGGAGTGTGAAGTCAAGTGGGCCTTAGGAAGCACTACTATGAACAAAACTAGTGGAGGTGATGGAATTAAAACAAGAATATTGGAGATACCAAGGAGCACTTCTTGCAAGAGTGGGCACAATAAAGGTCAGAAACAGCAAGGACCTAACAGAAGCAGGAGAGATTAAGAAGAGATGGCAAGCCTACACAAAAGAACTATACAAAAAAGTCTAATGACCCAGGTAACCATGATAGTGTGGTCACTCAGCTAGTACCAGACATCCTGGAGTGTGAAGTCAAGTGGGCCTTAGGAAGCACTACTATGAACAAAACTAGTGGAGGTGATGGAATTAAAGCTGAGCTATTTAAAATCTTAAAAGATGATGCTGTTAAAAGTGCTGCACTCAATATGTCAGCAAATTTGGAAAACTCAGCCATAAACTGGAAAAGGGCAGTTTTTACTCCAATCTCAAAGAAGGGTAATGTCAAATAATGTTTGGAGTTTTAGTTGCTCAGTTGTGTCCGACTCTTTGCGACTCTGTGGATTGTTGCCCATCAGGTTTCTCTGTCTATGGAATTCTAAAGACAAGAATGGGATCCATTTCCTTCTCCAGGGGGGTCTTCCTGACCCAGAGATTGAATCTGGCTCTCTTGCATTGGAGGCAGATTCTTTACTATCTGAGCCACCAGGGAAGCCCCTAAGAATATTCAAACTACCATACAAATGCACTGATTTCACATACTGTCAGGGAATGTTTAATTTTAAGGAATCCTATGTGTTGTTTTCTGTCTCTCAAGGGCCTTCTGTTCCTTATCAGTTCCTGGAAAACAGGAATGAGCAGAGCTGCACACAGTTCTCAGGACTGAGGTCATTAGACAGAATGCATACATGGATTCCTTTCAGTAACCTTTTCTGTAAAACTAGTCATGTTCCTATTTCTAATACATGGATTGTCTTCTGGAGCCATGATGATTGTTATTCCCTTAATTACTGTTGTTATGCATTTGGTTTCAGTATTTTGCTCAATTTTATTTTTCTGCCTAAACCTTCCTGTATAACAATATATAAGCACAAGCTGCCATGATTAAAGCCCTCTTGTTCCACTAGAGACTTGGGTCCCCCGTGTCCTTCTTTTCTTCATCTTCTTTTCATTGACTCCTGTCCCCAGGTTCTGGTCTGTCAAGAAGACCATAACAACATGCTAGCAAGATATTGCTCAAAATCCTTCAAGCTAGGCTTTAGCAGTACATGAACAGAGAACTTCCAAATGTACAAGTTGAATTTAAGAATGACAGGGGAACCAGAGATCAAAACTCCATCATTCGTTGGGTCATAGAGAAAGCAAAGAAATTCCAGAAAATCATTTAAACTTCTGCTTCATTGACTACGCTGAAGTCTTTGACTGTGGGGATCACAACAAACTAGAAAACTCTTAAAAAGATGGGAATACCAGGCCACCTTATCTGTCTCCTGAGAAACCCTGTATGCAGGACAAGAAGCAACAGTTATAACTGGACATGGAACAACGGAGGTTCATAATTGAGAAAAAGAGTATGCCCAGACTGTATACTGTCACACTGCTGTTTAATTTATATGCAGAGTACATCATGTGAAATGCCAGACTGGATGACTCACAAGCAGGAATCAAGATTGCCAGGAGAAATATCAGCAGACTCAGATATGTAGAAGATACTGTTCTAATGGCAGAAAGTGAAGAGGAAATAAAGAGCCTCTTCATGAGGCTGAAAGAGGAGAGTGAAATGATGGCTTAAACTCAACATTCAAAAAACTAAGATCTTGGCTCCTGTTCCACCACTTCATGGCAAATAAATGGGGGAAAAGTGGAAGCAGTGACAGATTTCATTTTCTTGGGCTCTGAAATCACTGTAGACAGTGACTGCAGCCATGAAATTAAAAACCCACGCCCCTTGAAAGAAAAGCTATGACAAACCTACACAGTTTATGAAGTAGCAAAGACATCACTCTGCCAACAAAGGTCCATATGGTTGAAGCTATGTAGTCATGTACAAATAGTACATGTACAACAGTAGTTATGTACAAATGTGAAAACTGGACCATAAAGAAGGCTAGGCACTGAAGAATTGATGTTTTCAAACTGTGGTGCTGGAGAATACTCTTTAGAGTACCTTGGACAGCAAGGATATCAAACCAGTCAATCCTAAAGGAAATCAAACTTGAATATTCATTGGAAGGATTGACAAATGACTGTATAGAGGCTGAGATGGGAAATTTTATGTTATATGTATTTTATCAAAATTATAAAAAATGAGAAAGTATAAAAAAAATCAGATATATATTGAAGATAACCATACACAATACAAAAACACAGATAAATCCTGCTCAGATGTCAAGCAAAATGAGCAACTCTGAAAGAAAACTATGAAAGTCAAAATTAAAATATTTAGCTTTGTTATTAAACAAAAATAATTTGAAAAATGCAACAGCATCTCACTTCAAAAGTACAAAGTATGAGGAATAGATAGGAAGAAATATAAATCTTAATCAGAAAAATATAATTTTTTTCTGAGCTGTAACATGAGATTCTATTTCAGGAAAAGCCATAAGCACAATTAAAGATGAATAAATAGAGATAATTATTTGCAATATATGTAAGTCAAGTTGTGAATATATGCAAAAATAATAGCAATACTACTCATTTTTAGAGAATATAGTAAGAAGACAGAGATATTTGTACAAAAATGCATTTTTCACCTCAGTTTATAGTTTATGTAGAAAGACTACATAAATTTATTTTAAAATTATGTAGAATTATATGACATCATATTAGTTTGAGGCAGTCAGGTTTTGAAAATATTTTTTAAGGAGCTATAAAGTATCAATTATTATAATTGATTTCAGATTATGATAGAATGCTCTAAAGGGAATACTACACAGTTCCATAAATGATGATGTAAATTTACAATTATTGAGATGAAAAATAGTTTATTTAAGATTTTTTAATAAAATATTTTGGAAAACAAATCATATTTCACGTTTTGAATATACAAATTAATATGAATATTTAAATTTTGTTTGCATTAATTTAATTCTATAATAAATAGCAATTTTGGATAATAACTAGAAATTACTTTATAATTTATAACAAATAGCCAGCACTAGATATTATAAGAAAAGTGCAAAGTTAGATATATATGTCAAAGTATTTAGGGAACTATATAATAATAGAAATGTACTTAATAGCATGAACTGCTATTAAGTAGTTGAGATGGCAAATTTCATGTTACATGTAGTTTACCAAAATTATAAAAAAAGAACATGACAAAGTGTAAACAAAACCCTAAAGAATTATTGAGGGTAATTACAAATAAAATAAAACTGATGTCATTTATAATAAATAGCAATTTCTTGATTTCTTAAAATTAAGTTAGAAGAAGTAAAGTGCAATTGTACTCTATGAGGAGCTATTAGCAGCTATAGATATTATTGAGCAAGAGTAAAGAAATGTAGGCTTTATTTTTTTATTTTCATTTTATGTAAAAATTCTGTGTTGCATGTTACTGTGGACTCTTCAGTTCTCTGAGGACACTGTCCCCACGGGTGCATATTTCAGAATTTTTGCCAGACGACTGCTTCAAAGATTCATAGGTGACTTTAAAACCGAATTCGTGATGGCATCACCAACTTGATAGACATGAGTTTGAGTGAGCTCCAGGAGTTGGTGATGGACAGGAAAGCCTGGCGTGCTGCAGTCCATGGGGTCGCAAAGAGCTGGACACGACTGAGCAACTGAACTGGACTGAACTGAAAACATACATCACAGCAGGATCCTCTATGATCCTCCTCCTAGAATCTGGAAATAAAAGAAAAAAATAAACAAATGGGATTTAATTAAAATTAAAAGCTGCACAACAAAGGAAACTATAAGCAAAGTGAAAAGACAGCCTTCCAAATGGGAGAAAATAATAGCAAATGAAGCAACTGACAAACAACTAATCTCAAAAATATACAAGCAGCTTATGCAGCTCAATTCCAGAAAAATAAATGACCCAATCAAAAAATGGGCCAAAGAACTAAATAGACATTAACTTTTTCACTCTTCTCTTTTACTTTTATCAAGAGGCTTTTTAGTTCCTCTTCACTTTCTGCCATAAGGGTGGTGTCATTTGCATATCTGAGGTTATACATTACTTCTTTTTACTTTTAAAATGCTATGTTGCATTCTCAAAATTAATGGGTGATTCTGAAACCATTTCTTCCATTATTGAGAAGGAAGTTCAGTTCTTTGAAGTGTAAAAGGCTCTAATGCAATGATTACTAGATACTGTTTTCACTTGAGCTGAGACATTTGATCCTAACCTTCTCTCCCCAGTGAATCCAGACTTTGGCTCCATTCTCTGAGCTGATTACTGAGGCCCATTGAATGGCTCTAATGAATCATAGTGGCAGCTCCCTGGTGATTATTGATTTTATCCGGCTCACTGAACAGAAATAAATACTTTCTAATTTGTTGTGACATTGAATAGATGTGTTTATTTATTAAAGGATGTTGTAATGGCAGCATGCCACCTTGTCAGAAGAAAGAGCAACTTTCCTTTTCTGGGCCAGAGAGAATATCAAGGAAAAACTGGCAAATTAGAGACTGTTATAGGAACTCAACAAATGGCTACCTATGCAGTTTTGAAATATGACAGAAACAAGTAAAAGAAACTAAAATTAGACTCAGTTACCTCTGAGTTTCTTTTCAACCTTGCCACACATTAGCTTTGACTTTTGGCAAATTATCCAACATCTTATTATTATTTTTTTAATCATGGAGACACAGATGACAGAAACTTCAAGAATCATTTTAAACACACAGTAAAAATAAATAACTCTGTAAAGTTTAAAGTGGTTCAGAAATACAATACTGTTGTTATTAATGACTAGATTTGTGGTGCCCTTAATATATGGTGACTGCAGCCATGAAATTAAAAGACGCTTACTCCTTGGAAGAAAAGTTATAACCAACCTAGATAGCATATTCAAAAGCAGAGACATTACTTTGCCAACAAAGGTCTGTCTAGTCAAGGCTATTTTTTTTCCAGTAGTCATGTATGGTTGTGAGAGTGGACTGTGAAGAAAGCTGAGTGCCAAAGAATTGATGCTTTGAACTATGGTGTTGAAGAAGACTCTTGAGAGTCCTGTGGACTGCAAGGAGATCCAACTAGTCCATTCTGAGGGAGATCAGTCCCGGGTGTTCTTTGGAAGGAATAATGCTAAAGCTGAAACTCCAGTACTTTGGCCATCTCATGTGAAGAGTTGACTCGTTGGAAAAGACTCTGATGCTGGGAGGGATTGGAGGCAGGAGGAGAAGGGGACGGCAGAGGATGAGATGGCTGGATGGCATCACTGACTCAACTGACGTGAGTTTGAATTCCAGGAGTTGGTGATGGACAGGAAGGCCTGGTGTGCTGCCATTCATGGGGTCACAAAGAGTTGGACATGACTGAGCGACTGAACTGAACTAATTTTGCTAAAATTAAGGCCAGAACAATTATTGAAAATGAAAGTTATTCACACAGTCATGTCCGACTCTGGGATCCCATGGACTGTAGCCTGCCCGATTCCTCTGTCCATGGAGTTCTCCAGGCAAGAGTGCTGGAGTGGGTTTCCATTTCCTTCTGCAGAGGATCTTCCTGACCCAGGAATCAGATCCGGGTCTCCTGCATTGCAGGCAGATTCTTTATCAACTGAGCCACTAGGGAGGGCCAAACAGTTGTTTACTCTCAGAATTTCTACTTACTGATACAATTGAGCTTTCTTGAGTTTCAAATTAAATTCTTTATTGAAGGCCACTACAATAGCAACAGATCCAATTCATTTGTAGAAGAACAACCCAAAGCATAAAAATTATGTAAGTCTTCTACTTTAAATATTGTGTTGAGGGTTTTCTGCATTTGAATTAAAGACGTTTTTCTTCCAGAAAATATTGACATTGTTATCAAAACAAAGTATAGTGTTGATGAAAGGACACTATGAATAAGATTTTTTTTTCATATTTTGATGGATTCTTTAAAATGTTAATACTCATTAATAATAATAACAAAGGTATATAATGAAAATATGAATAATATATGTCTTATTCATCCAGTCCAACATTTTCAGTGTCTTTCTCTTGAGATAATCAGTGTTAAATAATTATAAATTACAAGATGCATCAAATAATTGAATGCATCTAAAACTTAGGTACACATCCATTCTGTCCTTGAATGAAAATTAATTTGGTTCAGAATTACATCTTCTTAAGGATAAATAACCTTTTATTAAAAGAAATAGGTTCATTGCATTTAAATATAATGTAAATACTCTGAATATAGGTCTCCTACTACAGTTTGGCAAAATCTTGCAGAGAAAATTGAAATGTGCTTTGTGTACCTATCAATCCAAGGACAGTGAGAAAAAAATATATATATATCTGAGCATGCTTTCAAATATGCAAGTGTTTGGTACCACATGAGTAAATATTTGCATGATGTTTATATAAATCAATAGGTAGCCTATGTGAAAGCAATATTGAATGAATTTTACTTTCACTCAAAATTTTTCAGATACTTTTATAAGCTAAGAATGGATTTCTCCTTGATTTTTACACTTCATATTCAACTCTTCTGCGTGTATGTGCACATTTCTTCAAACAATAGAATAATAGTGGATAAATTCTAATTAAATATCTTCAAGGACTGTTTTTGCAATCACATATATTTTTCAGTTGTGGCAAAATACATATGCCTTGCTATCTTAACCAGTTTTTAAACATACAGTTCAGTAGTATTAACTGTATTCACATTGTTTGTAACCAATCTCCAGAACATTATTTATCTTGTGAAATTGAAACTCTGCATCAGTTAAACAGCTAATCCACATCTCCCTCGACAACCACCCTTCTACTTTCTGTCTCCATCAATCACACTACTCTGGGTATATACATACAGCATTTGCCTTATTTGTGACTTACTTATATGGAAAAATTTCCTCAAATTTCATCCATATTGTAATGTATAGCAGAATTTCCTTCCTTTGTGAGGCTGAATACTATTCCACTGTATGTATATGCCACATTCTGTGTATCCGTTCATTAGCTGATGAATACTTAAGTTGTATCTAACTTTTGCTATTGTGAACAATGCTGCTATGAAAGCGAAAGTTGCTCAGTCGTTTCTGACTATTTGCAATTCTCTGAGCCAGGATACTGGAGTGGGTAGCCTTTCTCTTCTCCAGGGAATCTCTCCAATCCAGGGATCAAACCCAGGTCTCCCACATTGCGGGCAGATTCTTTACCAGCTAAGACCAAGGGAAACCCAATAATACTGGAGTGGTTAGCCTATCTCTTCTCCAGAGGATCTTCCCGACCTAGGAGTCAAACCAGGGTCTCCTGCATTGCAGCCAGATTCTTTGCTGCTATGGATATGCAAAAATCTGTTCAAGTTCGTGTTTTCAATTCTTTTGTGTATATAGCCAGAAATGGAATTTTTGGATCATATGGAAATTCTACTTTTCATTTTTTTGAATTATCACTGTACTGTTTTTTTATATAAATTTTAAAATTTTAATTGGAAGTTAATTACTTTACAATATTTTATTGGTTTTGCCATACATCAACATGAATCCACCACAGGTATACATGTGTTCCTCATCTTGAACCCCGCTCCGTCCTCCCTCCCTGTACCATCCCTTTGAGTTGTTTCAGTGCACCAGCCCCAAGCATCCTTTATCATGCATTGAACCTGGACTGGGTATTGGTTTCTTATATGATATTATACATGTTTCAATGCCATTCTCCCAAAGCATCCCACCCTCCCCCTCTCCCACAGAGTCCAAAAGACTGTTCTATACATCTGTGTCTCTTTTGCTGTCTCGCATACAGGGTTATTGTTACCATCTTTCTAAATTCCATATATATGCGTTAGTATACTGTATTGGTGTTTTTCTTTCTGGCTTACTTCACTCTGTATACAGATGGCTACAAACACATGAAAAGATGCTCAACATCACTCATTATCAGAGAAATGCAAATCAAAATCACAACGAGGTACCGTTTCACTGTACTGTTTTTATGGTGACTGTGCTTCTTTTCATTTCTATCAACAGTGCACAAGGGTTCTAATTTCTCCATAGCCTCACTAACCCTCTTTATTCTGTTCTTTTAATAGTTTCCATCTTATTGGGTACGTGATGGTATTTCATTTTGGTTTTCACTTGCATTTCTCTGATGGTTAGTGAAGCAGAACATCTTTTCATGTGCTTTTTGACCATTTTTATATATTCTTTGGAGAAACATTTATTCAAGAGCTTTTTGTTGTTCATTCATCCAGTTGAATCCAAATCTTTGTGACCCCAGCACCTCAGGCTTCTTTGTCTTTCACTCTCCTCTGGAGTTTGCTCAAACTCTTGTTCATTTAGTTGATGATGCCATCCATCCATCTCATCCTCTTTTACCCCCTTGTTCTCATGCCCTCAAACTTTCCCAGCCTCAGGGTATTTTCCAATGAGTCGGCTCTGCATCAGGTGGCCAAAGGATTGAAGCTTCAGCATCAGCATCAGTCATTCCAGAGAATATTCAGGGTTGATGTCCTTTAGGATTGACTGGTTTAATCTTCTCGCTGTCCTCTTGATCTCAAGAGTCTTCTCTAACACCACAGTTCAAAAGCATCAGTTCTTTGGTGCTCAGCCTTCATTTTGGTCCAACAGTCACATCCATACATGACTACTAAAAAACCATAGTTTTGACTATATAGACCTTTTAATTGTGTTGTTTGTGTTTTTGTTTTTGTTGAGATATAGGAATTCTTTATATATTCTGGATACTAACCTGTATAAAATAATCTGAAAATATTTTCTCCCATTATGTTGGTTGCCCTTTTGCTCTGTTGATTGCATCCTTTTAATTTTAATGAAGTCCAACTTATGTATATTTACCTTTGTAACCAGTGTTTTTGGTCATATCACTAAGAAATCATTGCCAAAGTCAGTGTCATGAACCATTTTTTAATGTTTTCTATTAAGAGTTTTATAGATTTAGAGGTAATATTTGTGTTTAGTTCATTTTGAGTTAATTTTTATTACATATTTTAAAGTAAGAATCCAATTCATTCTTTTGCACATTGATATCCAGTTTTCTCAACACTATGTTTTTAAGATAGTTTTTTCCATTGAACATCTTGGTGCCTCTGTCAAAAATTATTTGACCATATATGTGAGGGCATGTATCTGGGCTCTCTATTTTTTTCTCTTGTTCTATATGCCTGTCTTTATGCCAATACCATTTTATCTGGCAACTGTAGCTTTGTACTAAATTTTGAAATCAGGAAGTATGATAATTCTAACTTTGCTGTTTTACAGATTGTTTTGGCTATTATGGGTCTCCTGAGAGTCCAATAATTTTAAGATTAAGTTTTCTATTTCTGAAAAAAATAAAAACACTATTGAGATTTTTAAGGGGATTACATTAAGTCTGTATATTTCTTTGAGTGATATTGACACCTTAATAATATTAAGTCTTCCAATCCATGAGCATGGGGTATCTTTCCACTTAATTGTAACTTCTCTAATTTATTTCAGCAACATTTTATTGTCTCCATTGTAAAGTCTTTCACTTATTTTGTGGATTTTAGTTTATTCTTAAGTATTTTACTTTTTTTGGTGTGAGACAATTTGGATCGTGTGGTATCAAGTTTATTCTGGAATCATCCAAGGTGGTGAAGGCCTGACTAAACATTCTCTGGGGCCATTATGGTTATCAAAGGTCCTGAGATTGTGATCAACTAGGTCTTCTGGTATCATGTTCATGCTGTAACTGCCTGTGTGGATAAAACAATGGATCTGAGAATCCTGGGTGCCCCTCTGTTTTTCTGGGTAACATAGGGCTTCATTGGTAGGTCTAGCATGAACCCCATTGAGTGCCCATTTTCTGCTTTATGTGTCTCTCCCTGGATAGTTTCTTCACTGTGTTGTCATCAGATACTTTGAAATTGGAGCTAAGAAACACAATTTTCTTTTGAAGCAGTTTATTTAATAACTACAGTGTTTCTGACTTGCTAAGTATGAGGTTTACATAATTTTCATATCCTTGAACATGACTAATTTATAGGCAGTGGAATTTCAAACCTGAACATTGGAATCTGACAAATCCTCATTCTCAGTACCTGTAAAGGTGATAATTATGTTATGTTACATGGTACATTTATCCGAATAAAGCAGAAATTATTCAGATGGGTCTAAATTAATCATATAAGCCATTAATTAAAGAAATTTCTCTGGATGATGGCAGAAGACTAAGACAGAAAAGGAAGACAGATACAGTGGAGAGGGCTGTCAGAGATTTAAAGCATGAGAAGGGCTCAGTACCCTGTTTCAGCTTTGAACTTGGAAGGGGCCACATGAGAAGGAATACAGAAGGTCTCTGTACAGAAGAACAGAAAGTGGCCCCTGACTGATTGCAGCAAAGAAACAGGGACTTCACATTTGCTCATATCCTGTATAAATAAGCTTACAACATTCTTTACAGAGCCTACAAATAAGAAACCAGCCCAGTTATCACTTTGATTTCTGCCTTGTGATATCCTAAGAGAAAACCAGCCACCAAGTTGGACTATTGGCCAAAAGAATTGTGAGGTAGTACATTTGTATGCTTCAGGACACTGAATTTGTGATAATTAGTTATACCACAATAATAATAATAAAAAAGAAAACAAATAAAAAGCTCAAAACAGCATTTGGTACATTGAAGATGCTCAGTAAGTGTCAGCTCTCTTTCCTATTTTGCACACACTCTGACATTATAGCTAGTCACATTGACCAGTATCACTTGGCATTTGTCTAAAAGAACAAAATTATTACCATGCAAAGCAAAACTGAGTGCCACCTTCCTCAAGAAGATTTCTCTGATCTTTAGCAAAAAAAAAAAAAAAGTTTTTTGTCCCTCTCTTTAAATGATCATAATTTTATTTATATCAATTTAGTTTTATTATTTTAGTAAGTTATACTCACTCAGTAAAGGATCTGCTTGCAATGCAAGAGACCCGGGTTCAATCCCTGGGTCAGGAAGATTCCTTGGAGAAGGAAACGGCAGCCTACTCCAGTATTTTTGTGTGGAAAATCCCATGGACAGAGGAACCTGGCATGCTACAGTTCATGGGCTCCCAAGAGTCAGACATGACTTAACGACTAAACCACCACAACCACCACCATACTAATGGTATTTGATGTTTATTGTAATTATGCATATATGTCTTCAGAACTAGGCTACATGTCCCTTGAGAGCATATACTGGATATTATTCATCTTTCAGTTCAGTTCAGTTCAGTCACTCAGTCATGTCCAACTATTTGCTACCTCACGAACCGCAGCACATCAGGCCTCCCTGTCCATCACCAACTCCCGGAGTCCACCCAAACCCTTGCCCATTAAGTCAGTGATGCCATCTAACCATCTCATTCTCTGTCATCCCCTTCTCCTCCTGCCCTCAATATTTCCCAGTGTCAGGGTCTTTTCAAACGAGTCAGCTCTTCGCATCAGGTGGCCAAAGTACTGGAGTTTCAACTTCAACATCAGTCCTTCCAATGAACACCCAGGACTGATCTCTTTTAGGATGGACTGGTTGGATATCCTTGCAGTCCAGAGGACTCTCAAGAGTCTTCTCCAACATCACAGTTCAAAAAGCATCAATTCTTCGGTGCTCAGCTTTCTTTATATTCCAACTCTCACATCCATATATGAACACTGGGAAAACCATAGCCTTGATTAGACGGACCTTTGTTGACAATATCTCTGCTTTTGAATATGCTGTCTAGGTTGGTCATAACTTTCCTTCCAAAGAGGAGAGTGAAAAAGTTGGCTTAAAGTTGAACATTCAGAAAACAAAGATCATGGCATCCAGTTCCATCACTTAATGGGAAATAGATGGGCAAACAGTGGAAACAGTGTCAGACTTTATTTTTTGGGGCTCCAAAATCACTGCAGATAGTGACTGCAGCCATGAAATTAAAAGATGCTTACTCCTTGGAAGAAAAGTTATGACCAACCTAGACCGCATATTCAAAAGCAGAGATATTACTTTGCTGACTAAGGTCCGTCTAGTCAAGGCTATGGTTTTTCCAGTAGTCATGTATGGATGTGAGAGTTGGACTGTAAAGAAGGCTGAGCACTGAAAAATTGATGCTTTTGAACTGTGGTGTTGGAGAAGACTCTTGAGAGTCCTTTGGAGTGCAAGGAGATCCTACCAGTCCATTCTGAAGGAGGTCGGCCCTGGGATTTCTTTGGAAGGAATGATGCTAAACCTGAAGCTCCAGTACTTTGGCCACCTCATGTGAAGAGTTGACTCATTGGAAAAGACCCTGATGTTGGGAAGGATTGGGGGCGGGAGGAGAAGGGGACTACCGAGGATGAGATGGCTGGATGGCGTCACTGACTCCATGGGCGTGGGTCTGGGTGAACTCCAGGAGTTGGTGATTGACAGGGAGGCCTGGCGTGCTGCGACTCATGGGGTTGCAAAGAGTCAGACACCACTGAGCGACTGAACTGAACTGAAACTGTTTCCACTGTTTCCCCATCTATTTGCTATGAAGTGATCTTTACTTCTGATCTTATTATTTGCATCTCTTCAAATATTTATTGAATAAATACATATTTACTGATTTACTACTTGATGTATTCTATAATCAAATATACTAAATTGACAGAAAGATATCTTATTGTTAAAAATATAAGTGGAACAATTATCTGATAATACCTAAGGAATAAATACATGCTGGTAAAGTGTCTGTCCACAATGAGGGAGACCTGGGTTCGATCCCTGGATCGGAAAGATTCCCTTGGAGAAGGAAATGGCAATCCACTCAGTACTACTGCCTGGAAAATCCCATGGACAGAGGCGCCTGGTAAGCTACAGTCTATGGGGTCGCAAAGAATCGGACACGACTGAGCGACTTCACTTTCAATAAATATTAAGTAACAGTATAAGTGGAAAAATTAGCTCATTATTACTAGTTCTATTCTGAATCCACCGTTTCATTTGTAGCTGTTTTATCTTTTGATTTATTTCCTGTCTTATAAGTGAACTGATTTCCTAACTGCCTGAAGGTAACAGGTGTCCCATAAATGTTAAACAAGAGAAAAAGGTTTTGGAAGGTATTTGACATATTAAGATTAAAACTTTAATGTGAAGAATTCACCACTATTTGAAGAGGCCCAAAAGTCATCAATAATCATTACAGTATCTTAGAAGGGCCATATAATTTTAAAACACTTGTCAGTTTCTAAAAAATACTTATATTAACATCTAGAGTTGAAAGAGTTCATAATCTAAATATTTACTAGTACTTTTTCTGGTCACTATTCCTTAGGAATTCATAGAGAGGTCAATGACTTGTATGCACAAGTATCAAAATTCTATATTTTTCTTTGTTATTTTTCAAATCAGAAGATAAAAATAAGGGGAGAAAGCAATGTTAGCTATACTATTTATATAAATTTATATTTTAAGTGGATTTCTGGGCTAAATATAATAATAAAAAGAAATAACAAAATTAGAATAATAAATAAATGATGGGAATAAATTACAAGAATTCCTATTAACATGGAAAGGAAATTATATATTTAGAAAGGCCAAAAGTAAGTGTTTATGAGGGAATTGACTATACATTTCAATTAAACAAATAACTCCACAGTCATGTTTTTTAAATTTTCTTATAAAATAAACTATTCATGTCTATAGGTGAAATTTTAAAATTACTTCAGGTGTTGCTTTTGTAAAATCCATTAATTTGGATAAAAATACCTCTACCTCTTGAGACCTACCATTTTACTTTCTGAAAAGTTCCATTTTCTTGGGGGCTAAATTTTTACTCATTAGAAATTAATGACTTATTCTGTGTGATAACAAAAATCTGATTTTATGCCATCTGGAATCATTTTTTGCTGTGGCAATTCTTTCAAATAGCACTCTTTAAAATAAAAATAAAAAATATGTGTTTATTAGTATGTGTATAGTTATTATTATCATCTTAATTAAAATATAATAAAGTAATGGAAAGTTGAAGATAGTTGAAACCTATAGTACTATCAGCTAAATACCCATAGGGATTTTAACTCCAGGCAATGGGCCTGAGTTGAAGAGTGAAACAAACAAACAAAAAATCTAAGACAAAGAATATAAATAATGATTAAACAAAACACATAAAGACTGAAGATAAGGTTGAACTGAAAGGCTGATAAAAAAAAATATTTTTACTTGAGTATCTACAAACCTGTTCTATTAAAGTACATTACCATTTAGAGAGAATAGAAGTCATTAATATCAGTGCATATTTAGGAGAAAATCAGAGAAAACCAAAAGATGTTGAGCAAAAGACTCAGAGGAGACATTGTGTTTAGATGAAATACGTTTGTATAAAACAGATGATTACGGAATGGAATCCTTTTGAAAAGTAATGAGACAGAATAATAATAATAATAAAGTAATGAAACTAAGGACTTTACTAGTTTGTCTGTTTAGAATTTCCTGAGACTTTAGCAATTGACACAGCATTCACATGTAATATCATGATTACAAATATTATTTGAATCAATTTCCACATAGAACTTTACAGTTTACAAAAGATATGTGTATTAATATATGTATATACATTATATATATGCATATGTATGGTTATATATCACACACACATATATATAGACACACATACACACAATTTTTCATTACTTGTTGATTATTACCCTGATTATACCTATGAAGAAACTTAGGCTCAGAGACTTAAAATGGTTTGGCTCATGGGTGGCTCAGATGGCAAAGCATCTGTCTACAATGCGGGAGACCAAGGTTCGATCCCTGGGTCTGGAAGATCTGCTGGAGAAGGAAATGGCAATCCACTCCAGTACTATTCCTGGAAAATCCCATGGACAGAGGAGCCTGGTAGGCTACAGTCCATGGGGTCGCAAAGAGTCAGACATAACTGAGAGACTTCACTTTCACTTTCATATAAGAATATGAAAAGAAGCTATAGACAAGTCAGTAATCCACATAATAATTCATAATCCAAGCTATGTCTACCACATTACTTTGCCACCATGCACTAAATAACACATATATACTCATCTAACATCAAAATTGTTAATGGAAATATTGAGGAATCTAAGTTAAACAGTTCAGTTCAGTTCAGTTGCTTGGTCATGTCCAACTCTTTGTGACCCCACGAACTACAGCACACCAGGCCTCCCTGTCCATCACCAACTCCCAGAGTTCACCCAAACCCATGTCCATCGAGTCAGTGATGCCATCCAACTATCTCATCCTCTGTCATCCCCTTCTCCTCCCACCCTCAATCTTTCCCAACATCAGAGTCTTTTCAAATGAGTCAGCTCTTTCAATCAGGTGGCCAGATTATCTGATTTTCAGCTTTAACATCAGTCCTACCAATGAACATTCAGGACTGATCTCCTTTAGAATGGACTGGTTGGATCTTGCAGTCCAAGGGACTCTCACGAGTCTTCTCTAACACCACAATTTGAAAGCATTTTTGGCAATTAAAAAAACAACATGATGGAGAATCATTTTGTTGACACTTGAGAGAAAGTCAGTCCAAGGAATCTTAAAAAAGTTGTGCCAACATGTGGTATAATACACTCCCTTTGGTTGTCAGCAAAAAGCTGTGGCTTCGAAGCAGTAGAATATAGGTAAAGTGATGAGGTATTGTCCCTGGGATTGTGTTATGTTATATAAATTTTCATGATAACTGATTGGAGCATGAAATTATTTTTATTTGCTTGATGAAATAAGTTTTCATGTTGAGAAATTCCACAAGGCATAAAGTTGTTGGCCTCAAGGACCTGAGACCAACCTCCAGCCCACAGCTAGCTGAAAGGAAATGAATTCTGCCAACAATTTGAATGAGTCTGAAAGCAGATATTTTCCAATCCAGCCTTCAGATGGAAGCACAATACTTTGGTTGTAGCCTTGAGAGATCCTCAACAGAGGATGCGGCCAAGCTTTGACAGATTACATATAGAATCTAAGTAATAACAAATGTGTGTTGTTTGAAGTCACTATATTTGAGTTAATTTGTTGCTAAGCAATAGAAAACTGACATCAGTTTTTGTCCTAGAAGTAGGATGCTTCTATAATAAGTACCTACAAGTGTCAGAGAGGCTTCGGGACTTGCAAATGGATGGAGGCTTGAGGGTCTTTGAGGAGCATGTTAGAGAAAGCCTAAAGCACCTTGAAAAAGGCTGTTAGTAGAAGACTTCAGTTTGTTACTACTAAGGACTCAGAGGAACACATTATTGGAAACTAGAGGCTATGAATTCATGTTTCATACTCATTGACAACTTAGGGAAAATGTCTCCTATAGTTCCGTGCAAAGCAAAATTGATAAGTGGTGGAGTTGATTATACAGCAAAGGAGATATCCAAGCCAAGCGTTGAAGGTGGTGCTTTTATTTTATTTTCTTCCCTATTGTTTAGTAAAGTGAGAGATTAGACAGATAAATTGAAGGGAATTTGTTTATTAAAAAAGTAACAGAACTATGAGTAATGGGAATCTACTGTGATCAGATAATTTTATTTTATCTGGGAATAAAATGGGAATAATGTGATCAGATTTTTATTTAAAAAAATGGCATTGGGAGTGGCATGTTTTGAGAACAAGTAGTGATGCTGCCTAAGGATATTAGTTAATTTCTATTCACAATTCAAAATTAACAATAATCACTTATTCAGAATGTCTTCCATAATCAATGAAAGTTTGATGCCTTTTCTCTGTACTTCCACCAGTGTCAATAAAGCATCAGATTTTTATTAAAAAAAAATGGCATTGGGAGTGGCATGTTTTGAGAACAAGTAGTGATGCTGCCTAAGGATATTAGTTAATTTCTATTCACAATTCAAAATTAACAATAATCACTTATTCAGAATGTCTTCCATAATCAATGAAAGTTTGATGCCTTTTCTCTGTACTTCCACCAGTGTCAATAAAGCTTTATTGTACTCTAGCTATTGTATTGTAATTATTGAGTAATTTATGAATATAATATATTGACTATACATTTCTTTTGAGAATTTTTTAGTTTCATATGTCTTCTGTTAATAGTTCACCACAAAATAGTGGCTTAAAACAATGCACATTTATTATTATCTTATTGTTCTATAGATCACAAGTTTGAAATTAATTTTATGTGCTAAAATCAAGGTTTTTGGCAGGCTTGTATTTCTTCTATTATCAATAGAAGATCATAGCAGAGGTCTTTTTAGGGGCTTCTCATGTCCTCTTGTGACAGTCTAAGTGAAACTCATCAGAGAGTTGTGGCAGGATTGACATTTACTAAAAGAATATTTTTCACTGCTATTTTCTAGTTGATTAAAGGAAACAGTGTTCATGGCCTTCCAAAGTCGTGCCAACTGCAATGGTATGTTTTAAATAAACTAGTCCCTCAAGGTAATTCCTATCACCTATTGTTTTATCTATCAATCACTGGAAATAAGTGTGTTGATTTTAGATGTTTTTGCAGTATTCTCTTAGACTGAAAAAATCCTTACAAGGCAAATCAAAGCTGTCTTTCTGTCATCTTTAATCACAAGGATTAAGTACCACTGATTATCAAATCTAAACACATAATCAAAAACTTGCCATTAGGCAATTTTTGACACAAAATACGGAATTTAATTTTAGAAAATACATCTAACTTTTTTTTTTAATAAAAATATTGCAATTGAGATTGAATTGTTAATGCCTAAATGGGATAGATTTATGGACTAAATGATAAGTAGTTATTTAATGTAACATACTAATTTATAAAATGCAGGAACAGAAGTCTTCCAGATTATTTTCTTAAATGTTATAAATGCTATGATCATATTCAATAATATTCTCTGGGTGAAGTAAAAATGATGATAGATGATTGACATTNATTGTGATCCACACAGTCAAAGGCTTTGGCATAGTCAATAAAGCAAAAATAGATATTTTTCTGGAACTCTCTTGGTATTTCCATGATCCAGCAGAGGTTGCCAATTTAATTTCTGGTTCCTCTGCCTTTTTTAAAACCAGCTTGAATATCAGGAAGTTCACGGTTCACGTATTGCTGAAGTCTCGTTTGAGAATTTTGAGCAAGAAAGGCAATGCCAAAGAATGCTCAAACTGTCATTATTAGTGGGTAAATCTTCATTTACTTGCCTAAATCCTATTTTTCTGAAAACTTAGAGATCATGGATGATTTTATTGAAACATGTTTACAAATCCACATTACTCAAATTATTTGAACTTAGCTAAGGTGAGCTCCAGGAGTTGGTGATGGACAGGGAAGCCTGGTGTGCTGCAATTCATGGGGTCGCAAAGAGCTGGACACGACTGAGCGACTGAAATGAACTGAACTGCACTGCTGCTACTGCTGCTAAGTTGCTTCAGTAGTGTCCAATGACTCTGTGTGACCCCAGAGATGGCAGCCTGCCAGGCTCCCCCATCCCTGGGATTCTCCAAGCAAGAACACTGGAGTGAGCTGCCATTAGGGTGCTGTAAATGCTTTCCAAGTTTTAGGTATTGCACACTTTTGTGTATCTCACTTCACTTAATCCCTAAAGCAATCCTGAGGGGTAAGTATTGTCTTTATTTTTCTGACAGGGAAATGGAGAGTCAGAGAAACTAAGTAATGTGTCCCAGGCTACAAAATGTCTAAGTTACAGAGTTAGTAGCCCAGGCGTCTTTGACTCCAAAATCTGTGTATGTAATCCTATGTTACATAAACACAAGCTTACTGTTTAGTTTCAAAGATATAAACCTTTAAAAAGGAAGAGGCAAAATAATATTTGTTTTTCTTAAGACTAAAACGTTGAAAACTTACAATTTATTAAACTGAATAATCGATACACAAATATCACTTGAGAAAATTCATAAATTAAAACTTGGAGAGAAAGAAAACTTATTTAAAATTGGTATTTCTTATATTTAAATGAGCAGTCATCATTGCCTAAGAATTTTTTTCTTTAGTTCTTAAATAATTTAATTATTAAATACAATTTGCATTTCTAGTGCTGGCCATTTAATATTGTACATTTTTTCCATTTGATTCATGTGTTTGTTAAGTGTTTTCAGGCTGATTATTCATTGTATGGATTCAGATGCTTTTGGCCCATGTCCTTGAGTCACCTTTACATCTCCATTTGCAAGCATGACTTCTCAGCTTTGTGAAAAAGCTGCCTGAAGTCTACTGAATCTCTCCTCATTCAAAAGCCCAGTGGATTGAGAGTACTTGAGAAATAATTTATCCCAACTGAAGTCTACCTCTAAACCAATCATAAAAAATTATTAAACAAATACCTTAAGTAAATATCATTGGGAAACTAGAAGGAGGTGCTCTCATGTCCTGAGACAATAGCAGAGCCCAACATTATAGCACAAAGGCAATCATGACATAACTTTAGTAATTTGCAGCAATTTTAAACTAATTAAAATCTAGACACAAAATTTAGGTCTCTAAGAACTAAGTCTAAAAGTTTGGATAATTTATATAATTTGATAAACTATTAATAAAGATTCTATCAGGGGAGTTTGTTATTTCCTCAGTTTAGTCTCACCACAGCAAAAATTTGAAGCGACAGATGGACCAGTGATACAGCTCAGTTTTATTTGTCAAGCAAAAGAAAATGCATCCTTGAGGCATGAGGGCCAGCTGACCCAAAAGACCCTAAGAGAAGAGAGGCCAGAGGCCCAATATTGGCTCCTCTTTTGATATATTTTTTTTCTCATCCCCCTGAGCCTGCCCTATTTAAATTGGTCTAGCCAGGATGGCTGCTTGTTTCACCCGAGGTTTTCAATCTCGTCCTTGAACCTTCTTTTGTTCTATTTTTGTAGGTTTTTTCCTTCTTTGTCTTTTAGCCACCACTACTTTGGACTCCTTTTTCCTATTCTGACTACCTAAGATTACCCCCTCAGAGATGGAAGAAGGCCCAATTCTTTGGAATATGGGCATCAAGGTGTCTCTGGCTACTCCCTGCTGACCTAGGATGGCAACGGGCATTGGGTCTCCTTTTTTTTCAACTAATATCTAGACTCAGAGTCCTTCTAATAATGTCCATCTAAGGGTGAGTGATATTTTCAATGGTTGGGTATAGTTTTATATATCCTTGTTGAACTGGCACTGATGTTGTAGCTTGTTTACCTGGCAGAGACAAAATGGGTTAGACACTTGATAATATATGAAGTAATCATAAGCAGCATCAATATGGTGATAATAAGGGTTAGTAGGGGCATTAGCCAATTCCAGATTCCCACTGGCCAAGAGAAGGATCTTCCAATGAGAGATTTTAGCCACCCTGAGAATGTCCCAACACATTCTTTGAGATCCTGTGGGATGTGTATTATTTTCTTGAAGACTGTGAGACTTCCTTTAACTTAGCTGGAGGTATTTACCCAGAAACAACATGTCTCATTCAAGATGGCTCAAGTTCCTCCTTGTTCGGGGATCAGGAGATCTATCTCCTGTCAATTTTGGAGTAAACCCTCTGCCAAACTGTGTTGACTCTTTAGAGCTATCCTGAGAAATCTTATCCCAGAAACTTAATTTTGGGGGTATTCATTAGAATGGCACTCATTTGTAGTCCTGAGTATGTATCTGAGACCTCCCAGGGGCTCACGGATGTATTGAGTGCCCTCTTCTGTTTTCTTCCATGGCTTGACTTATGAATGGTGAATCCATGATTCTTGTCCTGTTACAACTGCTCTGGGGATAGAAAGTATTACAGAGTAGGAGCCCTTCCATATGGGGTGGAGTTGAGCCTTTAGGGACCCATCTTTCCAGACTTTAATTAGGACTTGAATCTCTGGAGCAGATAGTGGTGGCTCTTTAGAATCTTTTGAGTCCTGGTTGACACCCCACAAGCGTATGTCTTGTTGGAATTGTCCAACGGCCATGGTATAAGACCAGAGGGTCCGAGCCTCTGGATCTAGGTAGAGATCATCTAGGTAGAGACATAAACAAAAAGTCTCCCATATGGCATCTTATAAGGACTAAACCAACTTGTTCCTTAGGGGAAATACAGGTGCGGAGAAGAGCTATTGGTAAAGCTTTCTTCCTTCCCATGAGGTGGGTTATCTTTTTTATTGCTGATTTTAAGAATTGGTTGGCTCTTTCTACTTTTCCTGAAGACTGAGGCCTCTAGGCACAATGGAGACAATAAGTAATGCCCAATGCTTTAGAGACCCCTTGGGTGACCTTAGAAGTAAATGATGTCCCATTGTCACTTTGTAATGACCTGGGCAGGCCAAATCTTGGAATGATTTTATGGAGCAGTTTTTTTTTTTTTTTTAAATCACCTCCTCAGCCTTCTCAGTCTCAGTGGGAAAGGTTTCAATCCATCCTGTGAGTACATCTATCATGACTAAAATATAGTGAAAATATAGTATAAAATCTCAAGGTATTTATACTCTTGAGAAACTGGCATCTGTGTGAAGTTCATCTGCTTGTCCTCTCTTGGGTAGGTCCCATGTTGTTGGACAGGCTGGGCCAGCTGGAGCCTTCAAGCTCCTTGGGTGTTGTTTAACTGACAATTGGGACAAGAAGAGACCACTTGCCTTATAGTCATTTGGAGGCCTGTTCCTCTGAAGTACCTTTCTAGTAATCTTTGGAGGGCTTTCTCCCCTAAATGAGTGAAGGCCTGTAAGGAGTTAACCAACTTCCAGTGGAGGTTCCCAGGCAGAAAAAGGAGTCCCTCCTTTTGGAACCACCCCCATATGATCTTGAAAGCCCTCAGTTTTAGCTTTAAGAGTATCATCTTCAGTATATTAAAGAAAGAAAGAAAGTGAATTCAGTCGTGTCTAACTCTTTGTGATCCCATGGACTATTGCCTACCAGGCTCCTCTGTCCTTTGGATTTTCCAAGTAAGAGTGGATTGCCATTTAAGGAATTTCTGGCAAATTAGTTTGTGGAACTAAAGTCTCAACCCCTATTAAGTCATTGCTCTGTAATGCTGCTCTTTTACCTGCCTGAACGGCTGCTTGGTTCCCACGTGCCACTTCTGCGCTCCCTTTTTGGTGTCCTTTAAAATGGGAGACTAAAACCTCAGTGGGCAGATGGACTGCCTCCAAGAGCCTAAAGATTTGATCACTATATTTGATTGGGGATCCGTGGGTAGTGAAGTGGCCTGTTTTGAAATAGAAGCATGTGCATGTGGCACAGGAAGACATACTTGGAGTCAGTGTAAATGGCTACTCTTTTTTCCTTTCCCCAGCTCTAAAGCTCAAGTCAGGACTATGAGCTCAGCTAATTGGGCTGAAGTGCTTAGTGGCAAAGGTTTAGCCTCTATGGTCTCAAAATTGGAGACTACTGCATATCCATCTCTTCTTTTTCCATCCAAGACACAGCTGCTTCCATCAGTGTACCAGATTTCTTCAGAATTGGTCAGAGGATCTTCTGACAATCCTTCTTGGGGTTTTGTACAGTGGTCCAAGTTTTTAAGGCAACAGTGAAAGGGGAGAGAGTCCTTGGAGGTAGGCAGGAGGGTGGCTGGTTTAAGAACCTCACAAGTGAATATTGGGATTCTTTAAGTAGTGGTATGCAAAAGAATGCATTTTTGAGATCCAGAACTGTAAACCATTTGACACTGGGTGGGATTTCTCCCAAGATTACATAGGGATTGGCTACTGTGGGATGGAGGGGAACTACAGCTTCATTTATGATCTGGATATCTTAAACCATTCACCAGATCCTGTCCTTTTTCTTTATAGGGAGAATTGGGGTGTTACATGGTGAATTGGTGGGGACCAGTAGCCCATAGGCAAGGAATTTATTTAATAGAGGCTGTAGTACTTCCCGAGCTTCTCTCCCGAGGGGGTTTCCAGTTTGGAAACCAAGTGGGATCTTGGGTCAGCGTGGTGGGCTCATCCAGGAGTCCCTTGGTCCCACAACTGGGGGTTAATTTTGTCCTCCCATAGTTTTTGGTCCTTCCTGTTGGAGAGGGTGTAGTGAGTTCCTCAGCAGTAACCAGAAGTTGTAGGGCTCTAGTGCTGAAAAGCTTCCCATCACAAGGGTGGTCACCAGTTTAGTGAGTATATCTCTTCCCAGTAAGGGAGTAGGATGCTCAGGGAACACCAGAAACTGGTGGGAAAATATTTGTCCCATCCCAGCAACAAAGACATGCTCAGGTGAATCTCTTTGTAATTGTTTTTCCTGTAGCACACGAAATAGTACAGGTTTTGGGAGAGAAGGCTCCAAGGTAGGAGATTGGTACAGAGTAAGTAGCCCCTGTGTCAACTAAGAAATTCTCGGACCTACCTGCCATATCCAGTTGCACCCTTGGCTCCAGTCCCGTGATAGGGAGGCTGGCTGGAGTGGGCTGCTTCAGTTGTGTTGAATTATCTTGAGGGAAGGTTTGGTGCTTGATCTTGAGGCCCATAGGTCCCCAGGGCAAAGTGTCGCCAAATGTCGCAATTGATAGCATTTGTTGCAAGCCATTTTAGGGGACTTGTTATGCTTTGGACACTCTTTGGCCCAATGCCTCACCTGTCTACAGATTAGGCATTTTGCCTCATACCTTGTCCTTCAAGGACTCAGGGTTTGCCATAGGGCTTCCCTGGAGGGTGGCCAGCATTGGGACATGACTTGTCTCGTACCTTTTCTCCCTTTCCTGGGCCTTTCCTGGCTTCCCTCTCCTGTTCTCTGTTATAAAAGGTATTGGTGGCTGTCTAGACCATCTCATCTAAAGAGGCAGCAGGGTCCTGCTGCTGTAGCTGTTGTAACTTTATCCTGATGTCTGATACACATTGGGACAGGGATTTGTCCTTTAAAATCACCTGTCTCTTGTAAGAGTCTAAGTCCTGGAGAACAGTGTGGAGATTCCTTAGAAAACTTGAAATAGAACTGCCTTGTGACCCAGCAATCCCACTGCTGGGCATACACACTGAGGAAACCAGAACTGAAAGAGACATGTGTACCCCAATGTTCACTGCAGCACTGTTTATAATAGCCAGGACATGGAAGCAACCTAGATGTCCATCAGCAGATGAATGGATAAGAAGGCTGTGGTACATATACACAAAGGAGTATTACTCAGCCATTAAAAAGAATATCTTTGAATCAGTTCTAATGAGGTGGATGAAACTGGAGCTGATTATACAGAGTGAAGTAAGCCAGAAAGAAAAACACCAATACAGTATACTAACACATATATATGGAATTTAGAAAGATGGTAATGATAACCCTGTATGCGAGACAGCAAAAGAGACACAGATGTATAGAACAGTCTTTTGGATTCTGTGGGAGAGGGGGAGGGTGGGAGGATTTGGGAGAATGGCATTGAAACATGTATAATATAATGTAAGAAACAAATCACCACTCCAGGTTCAATGCAGGATACAGGAAGCTTGGAGCTGGTGCACTGGGATGACCCCAAAAGATGGTATGGGGAGGGAGGTGGGAGGGGATTCAGGATTGGGAACACATGTACACCTGTGGCAGATTCATGTTGATGTATGGCAAAACCAATATGGTATTGTAAAGTAAAAAAAATTATTTTTAAATTACAGAAACATGAAAGAATGAGAATAGTACAAAGAACTCTGATGATACTTTTTACCCAAGCTTTCCTATTACTAACATTTTGTCCCATTTGCTTTTACATTTCTCTCTTATTCTCCATCTATCTCCTTCGCTGTCTCTTTCATGGGATGTGTGTGTGTATGTGTGTATTTTTCTTAAAAAAATTTAGAGCAATTGCATAGATCATGTTCATTAACCAATGAACACCTTCATATACATTTATTATAAATAAGTATACTATTCTCACATAATCACAAAGCAGTTATCACTCAGCAAATTTTAAAATGATCTAATACTTTATCTAGTTTATTCTCCTTATTCATTAAAAAAAATAACCTTATAGTTTATTGTTGTTTACTCTCCAGTACAGAATCTAGTCAAAGGCAAAATATTGAATTTACTTCTGATGATTCTTCAGTCTTTTTCACTTTTTATCCTTCAATGTACTGATAATTTGAAAGATATACTATATTATTATTACTGTTAATATTATTATTTTTATTACTACCAGAAAAATGTTCCTCATTTTTATTTTATTTTATGTTTCCTCATGAACAGATTCCAGTTGTACATTCACAGTCTGAATATTATGTAAATAAGACTGTATCATTTTTATGATTTTTCCTAGAATCTAGTCAAAGGCAAAATATTGAATTTACTTCTGATGATTCTTCAGTCTTTTTCACTTTTTATCCTTCAATTACTGATAATTTGAAAGATATACTACATTATTATTACTGTTAATATTATTATTTTTATTACTACCAGAAAAATGTTCCTCATTTTTATTTTATTTTATGTTTCCTCATGAACAGATTCCAGTTGTACATTCACAGTCTGAATATTATGTAAATAAGACTGTATCATTTTTATGATTTTTCCTCTAAGGACACATGATGAATATCTGTCCCTCACTGGAGATGTTAATTTTGATCACCTGGTCAAAATGTTGGGTTTCCCTGGTGGCACTAGTGGTAAAGAACTCACCTGCCAAGCAGGAGACCGACATTGGAATTCTTGGTTGGGAAGATTTCCTGGAGGAGGAAATGGCCACCCACTCCCATATTCTTCTCTGGAGAATTCCACAGACAGAGGAGACAGAGGGCTACAGTCCAATGGTGGCAGAATCAGACAAGACTGAAATGACTTAGCATGCATGCACACAAGGTCAAAATGTTACATTCTTCCGTGATGTATACTTACTACTTTTTTCCTTATAGCAAATAAATAATCTATGGGGATACATTAATAGCTATTCCTTGGTTTGAAACAGCAAATGGCTAAAAACCTCTATTGCTTTGCCACATTAAATAACACATGTTCTTAGAATAATCTCATACATTCTGATTCAATTTAGCACAATCTAAAGGTGTGGATTTGAAGGCAGATCACAGGGCTTCTAACTTTACTGGTAGAGCTCTTGAATGCTGAGAGAAAGAGTACACATTTTTGTGATTTAAGCTTGAACAATGTGTGCATAGGTAAATAAACATAATTGAAGTTGTTTTAAAAATTGCAAATGTCAAACATGAAAATTAAAACAGAGTTCTTGCTTTGTTATAACTGAGCAAATAGGAATGGATTTTTTGCATTGATGTTGCCTAATCAAGAACTGATAACTCTTTATTATTTATTTATTTATTTTTAATTATTTTTTAAACTTTATTTTACTTTACAATACTGAATTGGTTTTGCCATACATCAACATGAATCCACCACGGGTTACATGAGTTCCCAATCCTGAACCCCCCTCCCACTTCCCTCCCCATACCCTCTCTCTGGGTCATCGTGGTGCACCAACCTCAAGCATCCTGTATCCTGCATCAAACCTAGACTGGCAATTCATTTCTTACATGATATTAAACATGTTTCAATGCCATTCTCCCAAATCATCCCACCTTCTTCCTCTCCCACAGAGTTAAAAAGTCTGTTCTATACATGTGTCTCTTTTGCTGTCTCGCATACAGGGTTATCATTACCATCTTTCTAAATTCCATATATATGTGTTAAAAGATATTTGCCTAGCAGGTGAACAATTTTTGTCCTATGAATCTCCATGTCTCTACTGTCATTCCAATTCAACCTAAAGTTTTTCTTAGTATTTCCCCCTTATCTTGCAGATATTTAAAAATGAATCATGAGAAAAATAATTGAATTAAAAGGTCATATTAGAAGATACACTATTGTCTAATTAAACAATCTATTACAAATCAAAATGATACACATGTATTAGGTTCCTGAATTCTACTGACTGTAACTTTATTGAAAATAAACCAAAATATACATAAACGTTACAATTTTGCTTAACACCTGTCAGTTTATAGACAGGTTTTCCCATCCAAAAATGTAAGAATGATTCAAATTATTAATGCTAATATTAGACATGTAGCTGCAACAAATTTGTAAGCGGCTTTCAAATATATGAATTAGTGGTTAAACTTAGGATATAGTAAAAATAATACATTGATAAAGGTATTCTGTTGAATCATGCTTAAATATTTTAACAAATCTTATGGCAAAGTCTAAAGTACATGAGGGTGAGCTTATCCAAATGTCCAGAAATGATTTCTACAATGTTGACTAAACTCACTTGTCTATTTGCTCTTCCTTCTTTCCTTATCTCTTTCATCCTTCCTTCCTTCCTTCCTTCTATAGATGATTAAGTGAATTGTGTAGGATTGTTGATATATAAAATTTACTATTTTCATCATTTTTATAAATGATGAAAAAAAAATTTGGGGGAGAACTCTGGGTCAGGGTGCAAATCCCCAGGCAGCATTAGGCATGACAGCCTCCTGGAGATTGAATCCCCAGGCAAGTCAAGGCAGGTCAACTCCCAAGAATTGGGTCCCTGGGCAGGTCAAAGCATGTCGATCTCCTGGGACCCCTGGACTGGTGGATCCTCGAGCATGTTGAGGTGTGACAACCTTCCAAGGACAAGATCCCTAGGCAGGTCAAGGCAGGTTGACCTCCTGGGACCCCCACACTGGCAGATCCCTGAGCAGATTGAGGTGGGACAACCTCCTAGGAACCAGATCCCTAGGCAAGTTGAAGCAGGTTGACCTTCTAGGACCCCCAGGCTGGAGTTGGGCATCCTCAAGGTCTCAAGCATGACCAGTGATGGGTAGGATTAAGGGGTTACAATCTTAACTCATTGCTGGTTTGTCTACCATGGATGGGAATAGATATCATGATGTAAAGCAATCCAAGTCTGTGCCCTGAGACTGGGAACCTGGTGAAACAGCCATAGTACTCACCTGTTATTGCTCTGAAGGAATGTAAGTCATTGATTTTCCTCTCCTGGTCCTCCATAAGAGAAGTTTAGGGTGTTTCCAATAGAAAACATTTCATTGTCATAGACCCACTTTCAGTAATAGCAGAAGTAATGACAAAGGAGTGGGTTATCAAGTCCTGTTAGAGGCATTAGTGAAAGAAAATGAAGTCGCTCAGTCGTGCCTGACTCTTTGTGACCCCATGGACAGTAGCCTGTACCAAGCTCCTCCATCCATGGGATTTTCAAGGCAAGAGTAATGGAGTGGGTTGCCATTTCCTTCTCCAGGGAATCTTCCCAATTGAGGGATCAAACCCAGGTCTCTTGCATTGTAGATGGACACTTTACAATCTGAGCCACTAGGGAAGTCCGTTAGAAGCATTAAGAGTATTTTAATAATGAGCGGGATAAAGCAATGTTGCCTGCAAGGGGGCAGGGTCCTGGTTGTAGGGGTTAGTAAGTGGCTTAAGAACATGATAAGAGGCAACAGACCAGATGTTCCATAAAAGTGGAGTGGTGATTTGATCCAGGGGTATGTTTGTAACTTTAGGAGAAGCATGATAAGGGTTTGGACCCAAACAGCCTGCATGGCTAACTCCCAAAGTGGCAAATATTATCCCTGGAAGTCCAGTTGCCCTTGAAGGGATGACACCAACAGGTGGACTTCTAACAAGCATCGTGTGCCTGTCACCCGCCCTAGCAGGTTCACTGAGAGATGCTGTTATTGAACATGTTGTAGGGAACATGGAAGATGAAGGCCTGAATATCTAGAGAGATTGGATATTATACACTATTTCTCTCCTAAGGGCCAGCTATTTTCTGGTTGTCCCTCTGGATGATTGTAGGGGCAGCATTGTGGGCCCAGACAAGGCTCAGGAAAAGAGCATGAAACAGGAGGGAAGGAATCAGGGCACAACTTGTGAAAGAATGACATTGCCCAAGGGTATAACATAAACAAATTAAAATCAAATGGTCCAAGATAATAAGTCAAATTCAACTAAACCTTGTCCTCAATCTGTAAGCTAAGTGACACACCTAGAGGTGCCAAGACAGTTCCAGGGCACTGTTAAAAGACTGAGAAGTGGAGTGGGTGGTTCCCCAGATGTTGGAATGATCCTCCTCATTAGCATATAAAATTATCCAGCTAGGGAAAACTAACCACACCACGTTCCATGGCTGATGCACTCCCCTCTGTGATGGCCCACACTCTCGGAGTGTGCCTCTCTTTGAATCCAAGCAAATCCACCTCTTACCTATTGCTGTGTCTCTCACTGAGTTTTTGCAATGAGACATCAAAAGCCTGAGCTTCATTAGGCCTGAAGTCAGGCATTGAGGGTTTTGGCCGGGCTCAAGTTCTGGGAGAGAGAAGGTGAAGGATGGGAGGAAAAAGCAGTGGGAAAAACATGCCCAGGAATCCCCTTCATAACCTGCCAGAAAATCTGCTAAATATCTGACCTGTGCTCACAGTTTTCATTGACCTGATCATTGGCACAAAGAAGATTAAGGGCAGAAGAACCCCCACGTGCTTGGGCAACAGCTACTAAGTAGCCCCTGCTAGAGTCTTTCAATTGCACCCACTGCTGCTCACCTGTTTGCAGGGAGTTCAGGAAACAAGAAACAAGAGATTGTAAAGGAATTAAGATTTTGTTAGCCATATGTCCTTCCAGTCATAGAAGAGAGAACCTCCCACCTTAACCGGATGTCTTCTGGTATCTGAAACTGAGCCACATGAGCTTTCTGCCAAGTTTGTTTTTGCTGTCTCGGTTTCCAGCACGCTGGGCTTCCTGTCACTTCCACTGGGCTGGGTTTTCTTCGCATTCATCTTCCACCATGGGAGCTTTTGCACAGTTGGGCTTCTGTTGTGCTTGGCCTCTCCCTCATGGAGGCCGAGCCCAGGTTGTTTCAGGCAGGTTAAATCCAAGAAACGGCAGCATATATGTCGAGGGAGTTTGTAATTTCCTTGGTTCTGTCTCACCACAGCAAAAATTTGAAGTGACGGATGGACCAGTGTTACAGCACAGTTTTTTTTGTCGAGCAAAGGAAAATTCATGCTTTAGGCATGAGGGCAGGCTGACCCAAAAGAACCTGAAGAGAAGAAAGGTCAGAGGTCCAATTTTGGCTTCTCTTTTTATATGCTTTTTTCTCCTCTCCTTGAGCCTGCCCTATGCAAGTTGGGCTAGCCAGGAGGGCTGTTTTTTTCATCTGAGGTTCTCAATCTGGTTTTTGGACCTTCCTTTGTTCTATTTTTGCAGGCTTTCCCCCTCTTTGTCTTTTCAGTTCCCTGGTGACTCAGAGGTTAAAATGTCTGCCTCCAATGCGGGAGACCTGGGTTTGATCCCTGGGTCTGGAAGATCCCCTGGAGAAGGAAATGGCAACCCACTCCAGTATTCTTACCTAGAGAATCCCATGGATGGAGGAGCCTGGTTGGCTACAGTCCATGGGGTCGCAAAGAGTCGGACACGGCTGATCAACTTCACCTTCACCTTCAGTTCAGTTGCTCAGTAGTGTCTGACTCTTTGCGACCCCATGAATCGCAGCATGCCAGGCCTCCCTGTCCATCACCAACTCCCTGAGTTCACTCAGACTCACGTCCATCGAGTCAGTGATTCCATCCAGCCATCTCATCCTCTGTTATCCTCTTCTCCTCCTGCCCCCAATCCCTCTAGTATCTTGTCTTTTAGCCACCGCTATTTTGGACTCCTTTTTCTTATTCTAACCACCTAACAATTCCAATTAATGCATAATTAAAGAAATAATATAAGACATACAAATTATAAAAATTCAAGAAATGCATAACTTCAAAGTCGACAAAATAAAAATTTTGTTTTAGCCATGTCCAGGTGGCAAATCTACTTATTCCAGGAAACACATATCTACAACAAATTCAGTATCTTGACTACAATTTTTCTATTAAATGCACTTTTTTTTTCTTTTTGAGTAATTTTTTTTCATGTCTATTGTGAAGTTATTTTACTCTTACCTATTTTTTACAATTTAAAATATCTTCACATCCCTCATTAATGTTATCCAAGCATTTATTATTTATTATTGTTAGCATCACTAATAAATATTATTCCTAAAATCATTAGATATGATGAAATACTGCCAAAAATTTTTAAAAGCTCAAGTAAATAATGTGCCACACTCTGGTTAATTTGCAGTTGGATACTTTACAAAATGTTGAGGTAAAGCAACATTTCTTTAAAAAGACATAACAGCTATATGTATGCAGGCAAGAATGTTTAAAAAATCTGTTAATACGGATGCAAGGTCCACACCATTATCAGCGCAGAAAGAGTGTGGATTCATGTCCTCTGGGGTATTTCATTCCCATACGCACACAGAAACAATACGGATTCATGTGCGCTCATATATTTCATTTCTCTGGAGAAAAATAAGCTTTGAATGATATAAATTTTGAATTGTAAGACTTCTTCAAGTATATTTCTTCAACCCAAAATGCAAATATTCTCTCTTCAATATTGTCAAAGTATTAATTTTACATCATCCTCGAAGTGATACTGAAGGTCGGACACAACTGAGCGACTTCACTTTCACCTTTCACTTTGATGCATTGGAGAAGGAAATGGNTGATGCCCTCTTGCAACACCTACCATCTTAGAAACCACATCCCAATCATTTCTTTATCACCTGTGCCCAGCACCATTGTAGATTTTTATTCTCTCAACACAAGTCCAATTACAGGAAAAAGGAACATAATTTTCAAGGAAAGAAAGAATCAGGAAAGGTGTTTATATCCAGATTCCAGATGCATTTTCAAGCACATAGAATGAATGCTTTTATTAATATTTATTGTTATTAACCTTATTCAGTGGTTCATGGGGTCCCAAAAAGTCAAACATGACTGAATGACTGAACTGAACTGAACCTGACTCAAAATATATGCATGGGTGTTCTGGATCAGAAATTGTAGTTATCATTATTGAAGTGTATACTTGTAGAAAACAAACATGGTTACCAAGGGGAAAGGAGAGGAGGGATAAAGTGGGAGAATGGGATTGAAATAAACACACTACTATATATAAAATAGATAACAAATAAGAACCTGAAGAATAGCATAGAGGATTCTATTCAGTATTATGTAATGTTCAGGAAAACATCTATTTCTGCTTTATTGACTAAACCAAAGACTTTGACTGTGTGGATTACAATAAACTGTGGGAAATTCTGAAAGAGGAATACCAGATAACCTGACCTGCCTCTTGAGAAACTTATATGCAGGTCAGCAAACAACAGTTAGAACTGGACATGGAACAACAGACTGGTTCCAAATAGGAAAAGGAGTACGTCAAGGCTGTATATTGTCACTCTGCTTATTTAACTTATATGCAGAGTACATCATGAGAAACGCTGGGCTGGAAGAAGCACAAGCTGGAATCGAGATTGCTGGGAAAAATATCAATAACTTCAGATATGCAGATGACACTGCCCAGAGCCAGCATGGGAGATGCACACATGATGAGGTCATGGGGAAGAGACCTTATAAGCAAGGCTTCAAGACTCCAGGGACTCCCTCAATGCTTGAGCATCTACCCCAAAACCGGAATCTGTCTGTGTTACTATTTTATGCCTTTCACCAAGTCTTCTGACATTAACAGGGGGCTATCCCTGACCACATTTCTCTGGAGAAAATCAACTTAGGGCTTTAGCTAATAAGTCTCCTGGACATCATAGGAGTGTTTCAATTCAAATCCCTCTGACAGGTTTATCCAGACTCTTGCAGCTATGTATATGATTCTTCACAGCCTCCCTACTGTGAGAGGCACAGGAAGCCTAAAATATAGAGCCTTTAGAAGAGTTAAAAACTATTAGAGTAGTGCTGGAGTAGGATTTCACTGTTAAGCCAATGCTTGCTGCTAAGCTCCCATATCTCTTATCCACTGTGCACCTCTGGGAGTGCATTACTTAACATAGTTGGAATTTAAGAAAAACAAGTGTAGACTTGAAATTAACCACCTCAGACCTTTGAGCTAATTGATTCTTTCTTTGTTGTAACTCACTGCACCTTTGCTCCATGAGAAATGTAACTCTGTTTAATACTTTCTGAGGCTGACATAGATTAAAAATATAAAGAAAAAACATTTCAAGGGAAAATAAGTTCTCTGGTTGACCAGCCTTTATCAAAAGAGGGTCATAAAATGTCCACAGGCCTCCAAGGCCAGAAGATAATGTACACAAGATTGTTTATGGGAAAGGTATGCAGAAAAAATCCTGGTTTAGATAAAGACAAAACAGATGTAATGTTTGGGCTGACTCTGTATGACTTTGCATCTTTCATCTCCCTCTACGAACAAGTCAAGGTATAAAAGTCCTTTTTGAAAATAAAGTGACAGACCAGGACCAGGATCAGTTTCCATGAAAGCCTGGTTCCCCCTGTGTCTTTCTTTTTTTCTTTCTTTCTCTCTCTTACTCTCTTTTTCAGGCTGATCCCTTGGAGCACAGAGGCTCTCTGCATTCACTTATTTGCCTGGGCTTCTAAGATCTGAATGGAAAGGAGATCTGCATCTTCACTCCCCCAGGAGACCGGCAGGGCACCTGCAGCCTACGTGAACAGAGCAAGTCCCTTGTCTTGGGGCTTTATTGACTTTCTGTGTAAACCAAGGAATATCAGCCTTTTTCTCACCTCTATTTTCTTATCTGCAGCATTCTTTCTTTATCTCTCTCTAAATCATTCTGTTCACTGACGCTGTCTCTCCTGAGAGATCCCCTGGATCCTGTGGGGGCTGGACCCCGGCATGACACCACCCTTATGGCAGAAAGTGAAGACGAACTAAGAAGCTTCTTGATGAAAGTGAAAGAGGAGAGTGGAAAAGTTGGCTTGAAGCTCAACATTCAGAAAACGAAGATCATGGCATCTGGCCCCATCACTTCATGGGAAATAGATGGGGAAACAGTAGAAACAGTGTCAGACTTTGTTTTTTTGGGCTCCAAAATCACTGCAGATGGTGACTGCAGCCATGAAATTAAAAGACGCTTACTCCTTGGAAGAAAAGTTATGACCAACCTAGATAGTATATTCAAAAGCAGACTTCTAAGATCTGAATGGAAAGGAGATCTGCATCTTCACTCCCTCAGGAGACCGGCAGGGCACCTGCAGCCTACGTGAACAGAGCAAGTCCCTTGTCTTGGGGCTTTATTGACTTTCTGTGTAAACCAAGGAATATCAGCCTTTTTCTCACCTCTATTTTCTTATCTGCAGCATTCTTTCTTTATCTCTCTCTAAATCATTCTGTTCACTGACGCTGTCTCTCCTGAGAGATCCCCTGGATCCTGTGGGGGCTGGACCCCGGCATGACACCACCCTTATGGCAGAAAGTGAAGACGAACTAAAAAGCTTCTTGATGAAAGTGAAAGAGGAGAGTGAAAAAGTGCAAGCAGTGTCAGACTGCTATGGTATTGTTTTGGGCTCCAAAATCACTGCAGATGGTGACTGCAACCATGAAATTAAAAGACACTTACTCCTTGAAAGGAAAGTTATGATCTACCTAGACAGCATATTCAAAAGCAGAGACATTACTTTGCCAACAAAGGTCCATCTAGTCAAGGCTATTGTTTTTCCAGTAGTCATTTATGGATGTGAGAGTTGGACCACGAAGAAAGCTGATTACCGAAAAATTGATGCTTTTGAACTGTGGTGTTGGAGAAGATTCTTGAGAGTCCCTTGGACTGCAAGGAGATCCAACTGGTCCATTCTAAAGGAGATCAGTCCTGGGTGTTCATTGGAAGGACTGATGCTAAAGCTGAAACTCCAGTACTTTGGCCACCTCATGTGAAGAGTTGACTCATTTGAAAAGACTCTGACGCTGGGAGGGATTCGGGGAAGGAGTAGAAGGGGACAACAGAGGATGAGATGGTTGGATGGCATCACCAACTCGATGGACATGAGTCTGAGTGAACTCCGGGAGTTGGTGATGGACAGGGAGGCCTGGCGGGCTGCAATTCATGGGGTCGCAAAGAGTCAGAGATGACTGAGCGACTGAACTGAACTGATGGAGAGATCCCTAAACACTTTATGGAAATCCTCCCAAAGCAATATCTGGCAGAAGTATTGGAAAAAAACACTACTAAGATATAGACTTTGTTACATTCAAGAAACAAAACATTTCTATCCCCACAGGATAACTCATATTGATATTTCATAGCCACATTCCCAGTGGCTTCCCAAATTGACAACCCTATACCTCGACTGGTTAGCTTTTGTTTGTATTTATTCATTATGGAAAAAATGAAAATTATTTGTGAGCTGAGCCTGCATGAAAATTACAGAAAGTAGTAGATAAGGTGAAAGGAAACCTTTAAGAAAAATTAAATAGAGTTAAAAATTTCCGATAAGATTTTAGAAAAAATATTCACCGGATCATCTAAAAAGCAAGAGAGTTCCAGAAAAACGTCTATTTCTGCTTTATTGACTATTCCAAAGCCTGTGACTGGGTGGATCACAATATACTGTGGAAAATTCTGAAAGAGATGGGAATACAAGATCACCTGATTTGCCTCTTGAGAAACCTATATGCAGGTCAGGAAGCAATAGTTAGAACCAGACATGGAACAACAGACTGGTTCCAAATAGGAAAAGGAGTATGTCAAGGCTGTACATTGTCACTCTGCTTACTTAACTTATATGCAGAGTACATAATGAGAAATACTGGGCTGGAAGAAGCACAAGCTGGAATCAAGATTGCTGGGAAAAATATCAATAACCTCAGATATGCAGATGACACCACCCTTATGGCAGAGAGTGAACAGGAACTAAAGAGCCTCTTGATGAAAGTGAAAGAGGAGAGTGAAAAAGTTGGCTTAAAGTTCAGCATTCAGAAAATGAAGATCATGGCATCCGGTCCAATAACTTCATGGGAAATAGATGCAGAAACAGTGGAAGCAGTGTCAGACTTTATTTTTCTGGGCTCCAAAATCACTGTAGATGGTGACTGCAGCCATGAAATTAAAAGACTCTTGCTCCTTGGAAGGAAAGGAAATCTAGATAGGAAAGTAAACCAGGACAGCATACTGAAAAGCAGAGACATTACTTTGCCAACAAATGTCCATCTAGTCAAGGCTATGGTTTTTCCAGTAGTCATGTATGGTGTGAGAGTTGGACTGTGAAGAAGGCTGAGCACTGAAGAATTGATGAAGATTTGAACTGTGATGTTGGAGAAGACCCTTGAGAGTCCCTTGCACTGCAAGGAAATCCAACCAGTCCATCCTACAGCAGATCGATTAGTCCTGGGTGTTCATTGGAAGGATTGATGTTGAAGCTGAAACTCCAATATTTTGGCCACTGATGCAAAGAGCTGACTTATTTGAAACGACTTTGATGCTGGGAAAGATTGAGGGCAGTAGGAGAAGGGAACGACAGAGGATGAGATGGTTAGATGGCATCACCAACTCAATGGACATGAGTTTGGGTAAACTCTGGAAATTGGGATGGACAGGGAGGCCTGACGTGCTGTGGTTCACGGGGTTGCAAAGAGTCGGACACAACTCAGCGACTGAACTTAGATGAATAATCTATATCCGTATAGATATATTTGTGCGCAGTCAGTAATGTCTGACTTTTTATGACCCCATGGACTGTTGCCCACCAGGCTCCTCTGTTCATGAGCTTCTCCAGGCAAGAATATGGAGTGGGTTGCCATTTTCTTCTTCAGGATATAGATTCGTACACACATACATATTTGCATATCTATATACATACATAGAGAGAGATACACATGCATATGTGTATGCACATACACACATAACACACAAATAATAGATAATAGATATTCTTCCATGGCTTTATAAAATATATATTTATTTTTTACTGTGTTGGGTCTTAGTTGAAGTACACAGGATCTTTTTTTATGGTTCCTGGACTCTCTAATTACATTCTGAGGGCTCAGTAGTTGCAGCAGTTAGTTGCCTCACAGCATGTGGGCTCTTAGTTCTTGGACCAGGGATCCTACTCAAGTCCCCTCACTGGGAAACAGATTCTTAACCTCTGGAACACCAGGGAAGTCTCTCCCATGGATTCTTTAAGTTATTGCCTCAAAGAATCTCTTGGGAAGATGCACAAGGAATTAAGTAGATGTGGACAAATAGCATTGCATGTGTGTTTGCTCTGATGATAAATATTTTGCAGTTAAATTTTTAGAGCACAAAAGCTTTAAGCTTACAATTGCTTTGTCAATCCTCATGTTTTAACTTGGTTAACAATAATACCATGAAAATTTAGAGAAATAAATTATAGTCTTTGGGGAAAAGGCCAGGGTTTACAGAAATACATAAAAGAAATCTTAAAGTTAACATTAAAAATGTGAGAGAATATTCTTCTCTGCTTTCATAATTTTACCTCTTGTCTGTTTCTGTTGACTTTCCTGGTGGCTGAAATGGTAAAGCATCAGCTTCCAATTCAGGAGACCCAGGTTCAGTCCCTGGATTCGGAAGGTCCCTTCTGTTATTCTTTTCTTGTTTTCTTTTTTAGTTTCTCTTTAAAAATCCAGACTGCAAACAAATATTTGTAATCACTCCACTTATTTTTTAAAATGGAATACATATTAATTTTCAGTTAAAACTATAATATTTTAATAATAAAGCAACTATAAAATAACTGTACCTTCATCATTTACTGATAATATCATATATATATATATGTATGTGGTATATATGTGTGTGTGTGTGTGTGTGTGTATATATAATATTTTGTTTACTCTTCTGAGTCTTTTTTCAGATGTTGACATAATACTCTTATATATAATATCAAACACGCACATACACACACCTGTTCAAACACCTAGCCAGAAAGTAGATCTACATACTGAACTGAACATGCAGGCAAGACCTCAAAGCTGTTTTCTTGTTTTAGAAATGCCTTCAAATTGATGTGAACAACATCCTAAAAAAAAAAGAAAAAGAAAAAGAAAATGGTGCTGAATCCATGACCTGTTCTTCAAATGTATGCTTGAAAGGAACTTATTCTGATGTGATATGTAAGTGCTACATTATATGAAGTCATGGAAAGATACCCTACCACAAACTCTAGAGCGTAAATGTAGTAAAATAATTTATTCAACTTTTCTCACAGTCATCTTTGATTCTTATCTCTTTGATTCATACTCTTAAGATACAATTTGGTAATGGAAAAACTTATTTAAGTACATGTTTGATGTAATTTCCATTGTTAAGATATTGTGCAGGCTTTCTACTGATGTATCCTTATCAATGAAAAACGGTCAGCTCTTGGAGATGAGAGCAGATGCCCAAAATAGATCTTTCTGTGCAAAATCTATTTGCATACATTTTTGTGTTCAAAGCTACAGTACTTACAGAAGTTTAGGAATGTCATTATCAATACTATTTCTCATAGTTTTGGGAAAGAAGAGATTTTGAAGATATGTTTTTAACAATAATCTGGAAACCACATGGCACAGTTTTCTCCTCTGCACAGCACCCCAAGCATCCACATGCAGACTGTCAATCAAAAACACCTGCAATCACTCTTACCTAGAGAAGGAAATATTCAAATTTTCAGATAAAAATATGATTTAAAAAAGTATTTTTTATATTAACACATAAGAAGTGATGAAGCTAGGGAAAAAAAATTCTTTGCAAATTCAAGCCGCTATTCATTTCTCTACAATACAGGCAAAAACAAAATTCCATAGGAGTGATCTAAAGAGATAATTGAGTGAGGACATGTAAGCTGGAACTTAAAATACCAAAGAAATCACAAAGCTAATCATTTGACTGGAAAGGAGAGGGTAGATATCTCAGGTAGAAATAAAACTTATCAATGCCATTGAACAGAATGCTTGAAATACTGTCTGATCTTGAGTCTGATTTTTACTTCAGCCAAGATAATGTAAATAAGAGCTCTGTTTCTAGTTTGGACCTGCATATGAGCAATGTTGATAGTGCTCAGCTGCATAGAGAGCATCCGATATTCGATACAATCTAGGGGCTGCATAGGTAGCATTCTTCTAAACTATAACTTTTCTCAAAGAACTGAGAAGATATATGCAATAACATCATTTGTTTCCTTTATATATCCATGCAATCTAAAGCCGTTAATCATTTAATACATGCCAACCATGGGGCTATGTCTTGGTACAGAGGAGTGAACAAGACTATCCTTGTTTTCACTGAGCTATTGTTTGGGTGTGTTAGCATGTTATGTTTGTGCATACCAACAAACATACTCTCTGTTTATTGAGGGTGTGAAGAGAGGTGAAAATATGTAATTTTAAGTCATAAAGGGAAAAATTATATAGAGAGTAATTTTTTTTCTGTTTAATTTGCAAGTTTTTATTATGACCTCTCATTAAGAGCTCATTAATCCCTGGTGGCTCAGAGGGTAAAGTGTCTTCCTGCAATGCAGGAGACCTGGGTTCGATCCCTGGGTCAGGAAGAGCCCCTGGAGAAGGAAATGGCAACCCACTGCAGTATTCTTGTCTGGAAAATCCCATGGACGGAGGAGGCTGGTAGACTACAGTCCATGGGATCGCAAAGAGTTGGACATGACTGAGCAACTTCACTTTCACTTTCAATCACATTCTTAATCTGGTTCTGTTTACTACTTTTTGCCTTCACAAATTCTCCTAAAGTTATAAAGAATAAAAATATATAAATATGCATTGAAGATTATGCAGTTTTTACATAACAGTGGGGTCAATGTTTCAGCTTGTCTGGCGTCTCCCAGTATCTCATCCAGAACAGAATGACGACAGTACAGCCTCTTGGTACTGGGAAAATATTTAAATGTTAGGCAAGTAAAGGACATGACCACTAATGTCTTTAAAGGTAATTCTATGGCCATGTGTCTTAGAGATTCATAAGACTGAAGAATGACAGACAAGTTAAATTGTGAAGTATCATAAAAATATAAAGGGGATCATTTGAGATTCAAGTTGAGAGCTTGTCTAGGCAGTAGAGTTGTGTCAAGAGACAGAAAGACCATCTGATGTTGTCATTTTGCAAAAAAATCTAGATGTCAAAAGCAGTACAGATAAGGAATTGAGTCAAAGTATTTTGTATTAGCTACTTTATTTTTGTCTTATGCATGCAGTGTGCCAAAATGCTTCCTGCAGTCCATGCAAGATTTACATTCATGGAAAAGGCAGGAAAAATTGTCAAGAAAGAGTCAGTTAGGTCACACGTTCCAAAAAGACCAAGCCAGTGCACTGAATAAAGCCTGTAGACATAATTACACTATTATCAATGACCTCTAAAGAAAAAAATTGTAATAGAATCATGACAACAAACCTTGTTTTTGCTACCTCCCACCTATGATTATCTCATTGTTCTTCCAGCCACCATTGGTTTTTGGAACATAATAGAATTCAGAAAGGACTGTTTACTGAGTGAATAATGATCAAAATAAGAAATAATTAAGAATTAGGATGGATATTAGGGAAATGAATGCAATGCAGGAGATGAAAGAGTCGTCGGTTTTATCCCTGGATCAGGAAGATCACCTGGAGAAGGAAATGGTCACTCCAGTATTCTTGCCCAGGAAAACTCATGGGTAGAGTAGCCTGGCAGGTTCCAGTCTATGGAGCCGCCAAGAGTCGAACAATCTCTAGAAAAATTTAGTAAATAAAGGTGTGATTAACTTGAAACTATAGATAGGACTTATAGCTTTTAAAGATTACCACAGGTTAAGGAAAAGTTGTTTTGGAGACTAGAAAAACTTGACTATAAAATAGCCAGAGAAGAAAGTGTGATTGGAAGGAATTGGGGAGAGATACAGTGTGAGAGAAAGGAGGAAAGAACTGAATGGAGGGCATGGTGTATATACATGGAGATGACCTTAAGCAAAGACAAAAAGTCTCTTTCATTTTTAAAAAGACATTTTTAGAACAGTTTTATGTTCGTGGCAAAATTTAAAAGAAGCTACAGAGGTTTCTGTACCCCCAGCCTCCACACATGAAGAGCCTCCTCTGTTTTCAACATCACTTACCAGAGAAGTATATTTGTCACAATTGATGAACCTACACTGACATCCTAACCACCTACAATCTGAAATTACCTTAAGGCTCATTCTTGGTGTTATACATTCTGTGGGTTTGGACAAAATTCTAATGACATGTACCCATGATTCCAGTATCATACAGAGTATTTTCACTGCCCTAAACATCCTGTGTGCTCCATTCTCTTTTTTATTGCCAGTGTTATACTGAACATAAAGGAATAAAGAAACAAGCTTTCCAAAAAGCTTTAAATATTTTTGACATTTTTTTAGTCAAAAACCAGACTTAGTTTCAAGGTAATCAGGCCAATCAGACCTCAGAGCCATGTACCCAGAGAGATTCGTAAATTTCTCTTAAGGGAAATTTTTAATGACAAGACAGATAGCCATCAGATAGACTCCATTTGTTTCGATTGCTTCTGCACGGTTGGAAAAGGTGACTTTGAGATGGCTCCCAGCCCTACATTTTTATGATTCACTGATTCATTTAAGCAGTCAGTACTAACTATAGAATAATAATTCAAGCAAGTCATAAAATTTTGGTCCCCAGGTTGCAACCAATTTATGTGAAGTCTAATGACTCAAACAAATAGCTTTTATTATAATTATGAACATACATGTTATAAAACTAGACAGTATAAACTGTTATACTTTATTTTAACATAAACATCATATTTTCAACTCTCATCCAGTAAGACTACATGTGTTTTCTAATCATTTGCTGACTCTGCCAGAGCTCTCAAATAGTGTACAACATTGATGAATTAGTGTTTCTATTATATGCTAAAATTTTAGAAATAGAATTGCTATATAATACATTATTTGATGATTATTTCAATTTCATGTGCAATACCTATCACATTTGTGCTTGTTGTTTGATAGTTCCTTCCCTTACTTAAATGTGTACATAATCATAAAAAAGTATTTATATAGAGGCTGCACTAATTTCTGGTTTATTAAAAAGTAGAGATGCGTCATTGGTTTAGTTTTGCTAGCAATTTTCAAGGCTGAAACAATAATTACCTCTGGTATCTTATAGTACTATTTAAAATTGTTGATGGAAAAAAACAATATCTTGATTTATTATTCTTTTTTAACTTTTTATTTTATACTGGTGTTTAGTTGATTAACAATGTTGTGTTAGTTTCAGTTGTAGAGTGATTCAATTATTCCTATACATGTTCATTATTCATAAGTACTTTAGGTTAAATGATCCAGCATGACTTCTTATAATACAAAATAGACACGCAGTACATCTTATTGCCTAACACTTAAATCTATAGTAACATGCTCATGGTAATAATTTTCAATATAGATGTGAAAGACAAAGATAATTATCATTGTCAGCATACTTTATACATATGTTCAAAAATTCATGTGTTTTAAAGTTAGCTAAGTATCATGAAATGACAAATCAATAGCAAAAATTTTTCCCCTAGTTTATGCTAAAATACTGTGCCCAAACCTGCATTATGCAGATAGCTTTTACAGTATTCTGCAGTATTATATTGGAGACAGAGATGAGAAACATAATAAAATGGTACATTTTAAGTTCATGTTCCTATTTGAAGTTTTCTCTGACTGATCCCTGAATAATCTATTTAGTTCTATTTCATGATTATTGATATCACTCTATCTTGTTGCCTCTGCTAATTGGATTTTAACCCAGGGAAAACTCAGAGGTTGTCTCTTTTTCCTGTAAATCCTCAGACCTTGCTTTCAGTTCAGTTCAATCACTCAGTTGTGTCCGACTGTTTGTGACATCCCCCCCAACCCCCC
>SJXQ01005461.1:0-10938 GCA_006408695.1 Aepyceros melampus
ATAAGGCCATCAAGAAGGTGATAAAGTTATAAGAGGGCACACAGTTGGGATCTACATCCAATGAGACTGGTATTCTCATAAGAGGAGAAACACTAAAAGCAGGCAGGCACAGAGGAAAAGCCAGGTGAGGACACAGTGAGAAGATAGCTACCTGGGAACCAAGGGGAGAGGTCTAAAGAAAAATCAAACCTTCCAACACCTGATCTGAGACATTTCGCCTCTGAACTGAGAGAAATAAATTTCTGTTATTTAACCACCCAGTCTATGGTATTTTGTTTCGGTAACTTTAGAAGACTATATATACCAGCCTTCACAAAATTCTTATCACCTCCTCCATGTAACCTTACTTTCCTGACTTAAATACCTTCCTTCTCTGAATTTCCACTGTAAAAATTATTTGAGAGTTAATATCACTTTTTTCAAGTGAATAATATCATCAATTGATTGTAAATCCTTGAGATGAGAGTCCATGTTATATATTCGATCCTTCTGTTTCTCAAAATTGCATACATAGTAGGCTTTCACTAAGGGATTTGGTTAATGGTACATGCTTTGATTTTTTGATTATTAAAATCTGACTTCTCAGACCCACAAGAAAGTTTTTATGAGATTCACAGGTTATAATTTTTATATTAATTGTAAGATTTTTCAATTATATTACATTTCTGTGATTGCTAAACTATAAATTATTTTCTATCATATCTTTAAGACAACTGGGTTTCTGTGATTTTGTGCTCAATGTTTAAAGGAGGTAGAAAAAAGGAAACAATGTGATTTATCTGTCTTAATTGACTTCATAATTTATCATATTACATAGTAGGCTTTCACTAAGGGATTTGGTTAATGGTACATGCTTTGATTTTTTGATTATTAAAATCTGACTTCTCAGACCCACAAGAAAGTTTTTATGAGGTTATAATTTTTATATTAATTGTAAGATTTTTCAATTATATTACATTTCTGTGATTGCTAAACTATAAATTATTTTCTATCATATCTTTAAGACAACTGGGTTTCTGTGATTTTGTGCTCAATGTTTAAAGGAGGTAGAAAAAAGGAAACAATGTGATTTATCTGTCTTAATTGACTTCATAATTTATCATATTATTTCTCCATTCACTGTAGTTTGCAATGTGATATTTGGTCAATTAAAGCTTTAATTGGGAATGAAAACATCTGTTTTAAATATAACATCTTTATTTTGTGATGAACTAAGTGATTTGGGATGAATAGCTATGGGTTTCTATTACAACAAAGAAAAAACATGGACTCACCCATTTTCAATCATGAACCGTACTCAGAATTGTACTGAAATAGTCTAACTCTTTCATATATATATTCATTAAAATAAAAGGGACAAGGCCCTGTGTATGTTCCTCTGTTCCCGTTTGTGTGTCTCTGTGTATCTCTCACTGCCTTTCTACTCTCTCTCTGACTCTACCCCTGCTAGTTTTGTCAATCTGTATTTGTCCCTGAAAACACTAATTATTTTCTCCTAGATAGGCAGGACTCCTGAAAAGCTCTTGGTTCTTAGTTTGTCCTGAAATTACACTATTAAGAGCTTACGCAGAAAAACTCAACATTGATCAAATGGAAAAAGGAAGCACCATGAAGCTATAGCTCCAAGCAAAACCACTTTACGAGTGTGTGGCTGGACTGCCCATTAATGACACCAGTGCCCAGGTGGCCAAATTTACGTCCACCCTCTTGATCTGATCACACAGAGCAGGGGATGAATTGGTAATGAACCAGGCAGAAAACAGATGGTGATGCCACGTGTGTTTGCTGCTGAAAAGCCTACAAAGGGGAAACATTAAATATGTGTCTTTAAATTTAAATTAGTGCATTTCAAAAACACAGGCAATTGAGCTTTTGAAAATAGGCTGGCTGAATGTGTTTCATCTTATAGTTTTGAACTCTGATGTGTTTTGCGGAATAGCAACAGGCAAAATGGATGGTATGTCAGTTACCCTTTCTTTAGCTTTTCAATATCAGTGGTGCTCCACTATAATTAGGTGTGCAGTTCTTTGTCATTAAACTTACTACACCCTAATTAGGAAATTTAGAAAATTCAAAAGACCACCATCTAAAAATTGGCACCAATTATTAAACATATTTTCTCAGATTATATGATTTTTTTTTAACTTCACAGTACTGATTAAGTGCTGACATGATTTGTTTTTAAAACTTTTTAATGTACAAACAGTATTTTATAAAAATGAATTAAAGTAAATAACATTCTACTGACTGCATGTATACTTCAGCTGTGTTGGAGATATTTCGATCTGGCTCTACCCAGAAATGATTATTTCTTTGATTTACACTCGGAGACAAATAAAACTGGTGCTCAAATGCCAATCCAAACACATTCCAGAATAATTTGGGGGAAAAGCTACCACAAACTCACCCTATGATTCTGTGAGGGCCTTGGATGATTTAATAGAAAACTACATAAAAATGAGTGTAGTTGAAGGTTGGGTAAAGTTTATAGTGAGTCCAGAAACTGGTCTGGACTCCCTAGACAATGGAGTTACGGGAAATTGGGGCCCAGATAAAAGAAGGATAGGAGTGGTTTTTTCCCTGCCACCTCATATCCCACATCTGCTCTGCATAAATCTCTGGGCTATTATTACCTGAGCAATTCCTTCTGTGTGCTTCCAGGTAAAACTCAAACTGTCCCAGTTCAAGGCAGATTCAATTTATATCTTAGACATGCCCAAGTTTACCTAAAGTGACAGAATTTCTTAGTGGTGCCAATTCTATACTACCGTATAGACTTATTCCTTAAACATAACCTCACCCTTCCTCTCATAGCAGCGATGATAATGATTTTGAGAAAACTTATTATAACTTAAAAAATTATTTTATACAAAGATACTAAAATGTTTACCAAGTGTCCTCATCCAGGAAATATGGTAAATTTTTCACAAGCCTAGGAGATAAGAGGATGAATATAAATGCTAATGCAGCCTTCTCAGACAGTCCTGATTCTACTCTATCAGCTTCCCACCCTCCCTTTCTGCCCCTCATATTCCCTGTCTCTCTTCCTCTCTCTGTTTCTCTTTCTTTCCCACTCCACCAGCCCCTCTGTTTTCCCATAATCTGTCTCAACTTGAGAAAAACAATTCAGGAAAAGTTATGGTCCATGATTTTTGTTGGAAATTATATGTTATTCAAAGCAGAAAAAACTCACAAAGAACAATAAGAATCTTTCCTCTTGTCATTGTTTCAAATGTGCAAAATTATAAAAATTAAGGTTCCAAACTGTCTGAAAATCTGAGCAGCTAAAAAGCACAGGTTCACAAAGTCTATAGTAGAAATAGGAGGCTTTGATGGATTGACTTATTATGGAGGTACTTCTGCTGTGATCCAAAAAAACAAATAAACTGCCCCCCCCCCATTAACCACTCCCCCACCATTGTTAGACTGAACAATTCAAACTTGTAATTTGATTATAAATTCCCTGAAGATAGGACTTTGGGGTTTAAAGGATTGCTTTCCCAGATCATTTAACATGGGGCTTATAATAAGTAATGTTTCTGCAGAGCTTTGTTATTTTTTAAATTTGGCCTCTACAAGACTGTGAGGTACAACAAGCAAATAGTGGTATTCCCATTTGACACAACAGGAAACAGACTGAGTGAGTAATTTATCTACATCTATGGTTCTTTTTATACCAGGCTATCAACTAATATTTGTTCAGTAATGAATCTGAAATTGGCAGCCAAATGTTCTATGAAACTGTAGAGGTGTTTCCTCCAGGACTAAACAGCTATTATAACTAAATTTAAGGCCTTGTTTCCATCATCTTATTCTAAAGTTTGACACCAAAACTTGGTTCTGTTTAACTTAAATATAAAAAGCACTTATAAAGCTTTATTGAACACCAAAGGTCAAACAATATGACCCACATGAGGACAAATAAGTCTTGCCTTTGCACATTCCTCACTCATTCTCAAAACATATATAGTGTCTTCTTATCTGCCAGTGCCTGTGCTGTGCATTGGGAGGGGTGGTATGTGAAAAATATGTGAGGCATGCCTGCCCTCAAGCAGCATGAAGTTAGCAATGAAAACAGACCTGCAAAGTGATACTTGAACATTTCGAATGCAAAGTGTTAAAAGTGAGCTGTGAATAAATTACTCTGTTAAAACAAAAGTTCTGCCACCATTTGCAAAGAGACCAGTTCAACAGACCCAGTCTTACATATTTACTTAGGGATCTGTCATTATAAATTCTTTCCCAAGTCCAGGGAATATCTGTTGCTTTCCTGCAGTGTTAAGATGACTTGCAAAGTTGGACAGTTGGTGTTTGCCCACGATGCTGATTCTCAGGCAATGTTTTTTGAAAGAATGGAATAAAGGAACCCTTTCCAAGTTCAACATCACTGCATTTAAGGATTCATTGGGGTTTACATCCATTCCTGAAAAATTCAAATATAACTTAAGGGTTTTTGTAGTTTAAATACAATCTGATACACAGGCATATAATTTTAGATTAACATCTTTAACAAAGAAGGAGGCAACCTCAAATGTTGAAAATTAATATTTAAAAACATGTAAATCATTTTAATATATTCTATATATTTAATATATTATATATTTTATTTTATAGAAATAAAATATTCTATATTTTAATATAGAAATTAAAAAGAAAACAAAAATTATCTATAATCCCTTCTTCCAAAAGAGCATTCCTTTTAGTATTTTAGTATGTTTATTTCTACTTCTTAATGTGCTGACTCATTTGAAAAGACCCTGATGCTGGGAAAGATTGAGGGCAGGAGGAGAAGGGGACGGCAGAGGATGAGATGGTTGGATGGCATCACCAACTCAATGGACATAGGTTTGGGTGAACTCTGGGAGTTGGTGATGGACAGGGAGGCCTGGTGTGCTGCGGTTCATGGGATCACAAAGAGTCACACGACTGAGTGACTGAATTGAGCTGAATGCATTTATCCATTGAAAAATAAAATTGGAATCATAAAAATTTAAGCATGGCTTTACAACTGTTTTATAATTTATATTTATAATTATTCTGTAACTGCCCTCAATCATTAAAATAATATAATATATATTATTTTTAAATAAACTTTATTTATTCCTATATTTTACTATTATAGATGTAACACATTTTAGGAGAAAATCCTGGAATTAAAATGTTGGTCAGTTGAGAGTTTGTATATTTTAAGATTTTTATTATTATTCCATATTACATTACAGAAAGTTTATCACAATTTTTATTCCTACCAATAGTGATGAAAATGCCCTATTTTGAGATCTAATTGAAAGGAAAAAAAGTAACAAATACAAGTATGTTTTATATGCAAAGCATAGAGAAAAGAATGATGATAGCTAATAGCCACTGTTTAAGAGCAGTTAATGTTATTAAATCCGCAAGTTTTAATAACCATCTAAATGAGATTTTAAAACCTTAATAATAAGATGTCCTCTCCTCTCAGGTAGAAAGCTATGCTATCACATTTAATTCTAAACTTCCTCTTGAGAAAAACAGTCTTTTATCCTCAATTTTCCATGCCTTGGTACCCAAAGCATTTCAGGAACCTAACTGAGATACTTAAAATACATTGATTGCATCATTTAGGTATAGACTTCAACTTGAAAAAAGAAGTTTCTGTTCAAAACTTAAAACAAATAATGTATTATCAGGTTGTACTATGAGTAATCAAAACTTTCTTCTTTCCATGAAACAACTGATCCATGCAACATGGGTTAGCTGGCCAATCTCTTCCCTCCACTAGCTCAACTCCAGTAAGAAGACAGATATGTAAGCAGGATTAGCTACATAACATGTGGAGATCTGAACAAAACAAAAAAAATGTTGATCATCTTCTTGAAAACATGAATTTCAAGATAGGCATGTGCAGCATTAAATCATATGCTGCAGTGGAAATGGAATTCTCATTCTGGACAGTTCTAGTAGCCCCAGCAGTCAGTATATGGTAATCAACATAAACCTGAGTGTTTTCAGGAAAAAAACTGCAGACACTAAATCAAACCTGCAGAAAAAGCAATAGGCATATTTGGACCTGCTGGATTATCAGCTAGATATTACATAGTATGTATTGTTTAAAGACTGAATCCAACATTTGGAGGACAGAAGAAAATCATTTTCATTTATGAAGAATAGTGAGGCAGACATATGAGATGAACACCTAATATGCTTGTGATTTTGTTCTCTCATCTATGGGAGCCAAGGAAACTTACATTTTACTCCTTTTTTTCCCTAACCCAGTCAATACAATATAATTCTAAGAAACAAATGAAAAATATTTCAGCACAGGACACCAATCATTTTTTTTACAATAACAGTGAAGAGACCAATAGACCTTTTGGCTTTTTGTGCTTGAATTAACTTCAATGTCTAAAAGTTGCTAAGTAACACTTTTAATAATAATAGATTGCAAGGCCAGGCAGGGAATTCATGATCCATGACCCTATTTAAGAGAAATATTAGTGCTTTGTAAGCGAGATGGCTGAATATAGTAATGGGAACTTTGGGTAATACGCTTAACCACTTTTATGTGCTACTTTTTCATTGCTGCTCAGGGTCAATTTGGCATGACACTTTTTATTAGATAATTTACTGAGATTATTTCATTATTATTTCAAGTTAGGTAAGAATTTCATGGGGAAAGAATGATATATAGAGAATAACCATTGTATAGTCCTTACCATTTGGAAATAAAGTTATTTTTAGATCTGATAAACATAAATTGTTTAGAAAACACTAAGCACACAAACTGTTCAATACATATCTCCTGGGTTCACTTCAGTAAAACCAAACCAGCGCGCGTGCGCGTACACACACACACCTCTTACAAATCTCTCCCAGTCTGCCTTGTACTTCAGCAACTTGGTTCTCCCCATGAAATTTAAGCCAAGGGCTCAACCACTACACAGAGAGGACACAACCTAGGCAGAGAATAGTCTCTGAAGGTCTCCTAAAGCCAGATTTGGGTAAAACCCTGTCAGGTCAGAGTGAAAGGAAACTTCAAAGGAGTAAACGCCTTCTGTGGATTAGCAGCCACCTGAGTTTTAAAGATGAACACCCACCGCTACCCCCTACCACCAAATTGGCTTGATTCATTCTGTTGAAAAGCACAAAGGGTTTCAGGGAGAACAAATTATCTTTTAAAGCACATGTTTAATATTTTTTTTATAAAAGACACTGAATTTTCATCTGAGAAACTTCTTTTAGTAGTAATTAACCTTCTAGCACTGGCAGTTAGGGCTTCCCTGGAGGCTCAGTGGTAAAGAATCTGCCTGCCAATGCAGGAGCGTGGGTTCAATTCCTGGGTCAGGAAAATCCCTTGGAGAAGGAAATGGCAACCCATTCCAGTGTTTTTGCCTGGGAAATCCCATGGACAAAGGAGCCTGCCAGGCTCCCACTGGACAGGAGCTACACAGTCCATGGGGTTGCAGAAGAGTTGGCCATGACTTAGGGACTAAATAACAACAACTGGCAGTTAGACCCTCAAGTTCACACTCAAGTACTTCTCACAGCCTCAGAGAAAGGTGACCTTGGGAGAGTGGGGAATGTTTTAGGGAACCCTGAAAGAAAATCCTGGAGGAGTTCATTTTGGCTAGCATATGCAAGTGTGGGATCCTAGAGCGAGGTTGTTAAAAATTCCTTGCAGAACTGAAAATTGCCAAAATCTGAGGTTTTATCATTTTTATGATAAATCCAGAAAGCTGTGACGTAAGAGTAACTTCCCTTTACCGATATCCACGGGGAGATGATTGAGGATGATAGCACTAAGGACGAAGTGCTATATGTTGAGAAATGTTCAATTGTTTGGGTTTCCAGTCAGATCTTTCTCAGTGGTGACCTGGCATCCACCTTTCTGAGATTTATATACTCTGTACATATGATACCTTCATTGTAAAGAAATGCTATGTGAGGTGTGGTGTGAAATAACCCAGCCATTTCCCAATAATCTGGTCATTCTCACTTGCAAGTGGGTGATTCAACAACTTTAACTTGAGAATAACTAAACTCTCCTTCCCAATGAATTTTAAATGAATCTAGACTTCATCACAAGGCAAGCTGTAACATATCAGTTATGACTATGGGTAAACTATTCCCCAATATGAACCTCAGGTTTTTCATCTGTGAAATGGTTCAACCAATGAGCTAGTGTCCAAAGTATTTCCTATATAACAAACACTTAATAAATACAAGCCATAGGTATATTATTCATTATAATGTCAGAGAACCTTGAAGCAACATCCATCATGTTGCATGACTGAACGGGCTTCGTAAAGAAACTCTGGACACCAGGTATGGACTCCCTCATCTCGTACAACCCAGTGTTCTTCACCTTGTATACAGGCAGACAGGTTCATACCCAAGCTGATGGGTCCTAGGACTGCTGTACTCAAGGACAGTTCCAGCCTAAGCTCTCCAGTGGGATGAGACCTTCCATTCTCAATTTTCTCTGTGACTTTCAACCATCAATGACCATTCTCTCTCTTTTATTTTCACCCTGTCTCTCTCTGCACAAGGATAATAAATGCCTTTTGACTGACTCTGGTCTCTCTAGTCCTTGAAAAATTGCCACAGCACCATAAGTTTCGCTCTACTCATTATATTTCCCCTCACTGCACAGATGGAACAACCACCAGGTAAAAACAATAATCCCATGTGTTGCTTACAGATTTCAAATTTAAAAACAAGTTAATTATAAAGAGGAAAACTGGGTGGTTGGGGATAAAGGTGGTAGGCAAATCTCATTTTTTTTAATGGTAGCAAGCAAATAGGATTTATTAGAAAGAAAGTGCAGAGTTCTTGGCATAGACACTGACGCCGGGTAAAGAGTCCCCCCAAAGGCAGGACTTACAGAATGACAGAGTTGAGAGTGAGTGTCTGTGCTTGAGTCAGCACTGAGGAATCCCAGATGAACTCTCAAAAGATGAAACAGGAATCTGAGTTCTTATTCACACAGCCAAAGAACGGAATCCACAAACATGCAAACATTCATGGTAGCAAGTGAATAGGGTTTATTAGAGAGGAGGAAAGTACAAAGCTGTCAGCCTAGACACTGAGAGGGCATAAAGAATCCTCATTTATGTTTTTAACAATATATATTCCAAAAGATTCAATTGTACCCTATTCTGCTATGAAGACACATGGAAGAAACTGGCAAAAATTATTCATACAAGAAAAAACCCAGATGACCACTAAGCCCATGAAAGATGCTCAGCTCAACCAGCAGAAAGGAAAATGTCAGTTGAAACCATATTGAATTACCATTTCACACTCTTTCATTTGAAAACTTTTTTTTCCACACTGTCCATTTCATCACCCTGACTCATTTCTTTTTAATTGAAAGTTTGTGTCTATTAACTCCCCTCACCTATTTCTCTCCTCCCCTCTGGCAACTACCTGTTCTCTGTATCCATATCTCTGTTTCCGTTTTGTTGTAAATGTTCGTTTGTTTTGATCTTTAGATTCTACACCTAAGTGAAAGCATATGGTATTTGTCTTCTCTGTCTGATTTATCTCACATAGCTTTATACTCTTTTGGTCCATTCATGTTGCTTTCAATGGCAAGATTTCACTTACTTTTTTTTTTTAACCACTGAAGTCACCTAATTTAAAATCTGTTTGGAGACACAAAAGACACAAAATAGCCAAAGTAAATGTGAGAAAGAAAAACAGAACTGGATGAATCAGGCTCCCTGATTTAACACTACACTACAAAACTCTATCATCAAAAATACCATGGTATTGGCACAAAAACAGAAATATAAATCAATGGGACAGGATAGAACATCCAGAAAGAAACCTACACACTTATAGTCAATTATTCTATGACAAAAGGGGCAAGACCATACAATGGAGAAAAAACAGTCTCTTTAATGAATAGTTCTGGGAAGATTGGACAGCTACATGTAAAAGATATGAAACTAACATTCTTCAATACCATACACAAAAATAAACAAAAATGGATTATAGCCCTAAATGTAAGGCTGGATACTATAATACTTTTAGAGGAAAACATAGGCAGAACACTCTGACATAAATCACAGCAGTATCTTTCCAATCTGTCTCCTAGAGTAATAGAAATAAAAACAAAAATAAACAAATGGGATCTAATTAAACTTAAAAGTTTTTAACAGCAAAGAAAACCAAAAACAAAACAAAAAGACAACTCACAGAATGGGGAAAAATATTTGCAAATGATGTGACCGACAAAGGATTCAGTTCAGTTCAGTCGCTCAGTCGTGTCCGACTCTTTGCGACCCGATGAATTGAAGCACGCCAGGCTTCCCTGTCCATGACCAACTCCCTGAGTTCACTCAGACTCACATCCATCGAGTCCAGCCATCTCATCCTCAGTCGTCCCTTTCTCCTCCTGCCCCCAATCCCTCCCAGCATTAGGGTCTTTTCCAATGAGTCAACTCTTCGCATGAGGGGGTGGCCAATGTACTGGAGCTTCAGTTTTAGCATCATTCCCTCCAAAGAAATCCCAGGGCTGATCTCCTTCAGAATGGACTGCTTGGATCTCCTTGCAGTCCAAGGGACTCTCAAGAGTCTTCTCCAGCACCACAGTTCAAAAGCATCAATTCTTTGGTGCTCAGCCTTCTTCACAGTCCAACTCTCACATCCATACATGACCACAGGAAAAACCATAGCCTTGACTAGACGGACCTTAGTCAGCAAAGTAATGTCTCTGCTTTTGAATATACTATCTAGGTTGGTCATAACTTTTCTTCCAAGGAGTAAGCGTCTTTTAATTTCATGGCTGCAGTCACCATCTGCAGTGATATTGGAGCCCAAAAAATAAAGTCTGACACTGTTTCCATTGTTTCCTCATCTATTTGCCATAAAGTGATGGGACCAGATGCCACGATCTTCATTTTTTGAATGTTGAGTTTTATGCTAGCTTTTCACTCTCCTCTTTCACTTTCA
>SJXQ01005461.1:16031-37664 GCA_006408695.1 Aepyceros melampus
AATAATTGATGCTTTTGAACTGTGGTGTTGGAGAAGACTCTTGAGAGTCCCTTGGACAGCAAGGAGGTCCAACCAGTCCATTCTAAAGGAAATCAGTCCTGGGTGTTCATTGAAAGGACTGATGTTGAAGGTGAAACTCCAATACTCTGGCCACCTCATGCGAAGAGTTGACTCATTGGAAAAGACCCTGATACTGGGAGGGACTGGGGGCAGGAGAAGAAGGGGACGACAGAGGCTGAGATGGCTGGATGGCATCACTGACTCGATGGACGTGAGTTTGAGTGAACTCCCGGAGTTCATGATGGACAAGGAGGCCTGGTGTGCTGCGATTCATGGGGTCACAAAGAGCTGGACACAACTGAGCGACTGAACTGGGACTGGAACTGAATGGTCTAGTGGTTTTCCCTACTTTCGTCAAGTTAAGTCTGAATTTGGCAATAAGAAGTTCATGATCTGATTCACAGCCAGCTCCCAGTCTTGTTTTTGCTGACTGTATAGAGCTTCTCCATCTTTGACTGCAAAAAATATAATCAATCTGATTTCGGTATTGATCATCTGGTGGCTGTGTGACATTGGAGCATCTGTGAGGAGAGACCCCATGTCCAAGGGCAGAGAAGCCCCAGCAGGATGGTAGAGGGTGCTAAATTGCATTTAGAATCAAACCCCATTCCTGCCAGAGACGCTCAGAGGGCTCAAACATACCTTATGCGCACCAGGACCCAGGACCCCACAGAGACTGAGACAGAACTGTGTTTGAGTGTCTCCTGAGGAGGTACGGGTCAGCAGTAGACTGCTGCAAGGGCAGGGGCTCTGGGTGCAGTAGACCTGGGTATAGCATAAGCCCTCTTGTAGGAGGTCACCATTAACCCCACCATAGAGCCACCAGAACTTACATAGGACTGGGAAAACAAACTCTTGGAGGGCACAAACAGAACCTTGTGTGCACCAGGACTCAGGCAAAAGAGCAGTGACCTCACAAGAGACTGACCCAGACTCGCCCGTGAGTGTCCAAGAGTCTTGGGGGAGGCGCGGGTTGGTGGTGGCCTGCTGCAGGGTCGGGGGCACTGAGTGCAGCAGTGCATGCATGGGACCTTTTGAAGAAGGCTGCCGTCATCTTCATTACCTCCACCATAGTTTGGCCTCAGGTCAAACAACAGGGAGGGAACCCAGCCCCACCCTTCAACAGAAAATTGGATTGAAGATTTACCAAGCATGGTGCCACCCAGCAGAATAAGACCCAGTTTTGACCATTCAGGTATGACCTAAATCAAATCCCTTATGATTATACAGTGGAAGTGAGAAATAGATTTAAGGGCCTAGATCTGATAGAGTGCCTGATGAACTATGGACGGAGGTTCGTGATATTGTACAGGAGACAGGGATCAAGACCATCTCCATGGAAAAGAAATGCAAAAAAGCAAAATGACTGTCTGAGGAGGCCTTACAAATAGCTGTGAAAAGAAGAGAGGCGAAAAGCAAAGGAGAAAAGGAAAGATATAAGCATCTGAATGCAGAGTTCCAGAGAATAGCAAGGAGAGATAAGAAAGCCTTCTTCAGCGATCAATGCAAAGAAATAGAGGAAAAGAACAGAAGGGGAAAGACTAGAGATCTCTTCCAGAAAATTAGAGATACCAAGGGAACATTTCATGCAAAGATGGGCTTGATAAAGGACAGAAATGGTATGGACCTAACAGAAGTAGAATATATTAAGCAGAGATGGCAAGAATACACGGAAGAACTGTACAAAAAAGATCTTCATGACCCAGATAATCATGATGGTGTGATCACTAATCTAGAGCCAGACATCCTGGAATGTGAAGTCAAGTGGGCCTTAGAAAGCATCACTACGAACAAGGCCAGTGGAGGTGATGGAATTCCAGTTGAGCTGTTTCAAATCCTGAAAGATGATGCTTTGAAAGTGCTGCACTCAATATGCCAGCAAATTTGGAAAACTCAGCAGTGGCCTCAGGACTGGAAAAGGTCANACTACGAACAAGGCCAGTGGAGGTGATGGAATTCCAGTTGAGCTGTTTCAAATCCTGAAAGATGATGCTTTGAAAGTGCTGCACTCAATATGCCAGCAAATTTGGAAAACTCAGCAGTGGCCTCAGGACTGGAAAAGGTCAGTTTTCATTCCAATCCCAAAGAAAGGCAATGCAAAAGAATGCTCAAACTACTGCACAATTGCACTCATCTCACATGCTAGTAAAGTAATGCTCAAAATTCTCCAAGGCAGGCTTCAGCAATACGTGAACCGTGCTTCCAGATGTTCAAGCTGGTTTTAGAAAAGGCAGAGGAACCAGAGATCAAATTGCCAACATCTGCTGGATCAAGTGAAAAGCAAGAGAGTTCCAGAAAAATATCTATTTCTGCTTTATTGACTATGCCAAAGCCTTTGACTGTGTGAATCACAATAAACTGTGGAAAATTCTGAAAGAGATGGGAATACCAGACCACCGGACCTGCCTCTTGAGAAATCTGTATGCAGTTCAGGAAGCAACAGTTAGAACTGGACATGGAACAACAGACTGGTTCCAAATAGGAAAAGGAGTGAGTCAAGGCTGTATATTGTCACCCTGCTTATTTAACTTATATGCAGAGTACATCATGAGAAATACTGGGCTGGAAGAAACACAAGCTGGAATCAAGATTGCTGGGAGAAGTTTCAATACCTCAGATATGCAGATGACACCACCCTTATGGCAGAAAGTGAAGAGGAGCTAAAAAGCCTCTTGATGAAAGTGAGAGAGGAGAGTGAAAAAGTTGGCTTAAAGCTCAACATTCAGAAAACGAAGATCATGGCATCTGGTCCCATCACTTCATGGGAAATAGATGGGAAAACAGTGGAAACAGTGTCAGATTTTTTTTTGGGAGGGCTCCAAAATCACTGCAGATGGTGATTTCAGCTGTGAAATTAAAAGACGCTTATGCCTTGGAAGAAAAGTTATGAACAACCTAGATAGTATATTCAAAAGCAGACATTACTTTGTCAACAAAGTTCTGTCTAGTCAAGGCTATGGTTTTTCCAGTGGTCAGGTATGGATGTGAGAGTTGGATTGTGAAGAAGACTGAGCGCTGAAGAATTTATGCTTTTGAACTGTGGTGTTGGAGAAGACTCTTGAGAGTCCCTTGGATTGCAAGGAGATCCAACCAGTCCATTCTGAAGGAGATCAGCCCTGGGATTTCTTTGGAGGGAATGATGCTAAAGCTGAAACTCCAGTACTTTGGCCACCTCATGCGAAGAGTTGAATCATTGGAAAAGACTCTGATGCTGGGAGGGACTGGGGGCAGGAGGAGAAGGGGACGACAGAGGCTGAGATGGCTGGATGGCATCACGGACTCGATGGACGTAAGTCTGAGTGAACTCCGGGAGTTGGTGACGTACAGGGAGGCCTGGCGTGCTGCGATTCATGGGGTTGTAAAGAGTCGGACACGACTGAGCGACTGAACTGAACTCCCCCTTGGTCAGTCTCTCCCATCTGGAAGCTTTCATAACCCTCTTATCCTTCTCCATCAGAGGGCAGACAGACTGAAAACCACAGTCACAGAAAACTCACCAGTCTGATCACATGGACTATAGCCTTGTCTAACTCAGTGAAACTATGAGACATGCTGTGTAGGGCCACCCAAGATGGATGGGTCATGGTGGAGGGTTCTGATAAAATGTGGTCCAGTGGAGAAGGGAATGGCAACCACTTCAGTATTCTTGCCTTGAGAACTGCATGAACAGTATGAAAAGGTGAACAGATAGGACACTGAAAGTTGAACTCCCCAGGTCGGTAGGTGCCCAATATGCTCCTGGAGATCAGTGGAGAAATAACTCCAGAAAGAATGAAGAGACAGAGCCAAAGCAAAAACAACACCCAGTTGTGGATGTGACTGGTGATGGAAGCAAGATCCTATGCTGTAAAGAGCAATATTGCATAGGAACCTGGAATATTAGGTTCTTGAATCAAAGCAAATTGAAAGTGGTCAAACAAGGGATGGCAAGAGTGCACATCAACATTTTAGGAAAATGGACTGGAATGGGTGAATTTAACCCTTAGAAAAAATGAAGTAGCCATCATGGTCAAGAAAAGAGTCTGAAGTGCAGTACTTGGATGCAATCTCAAGAACAACAAAATGATCTCTGTTTGTTTCCAAGGTAAATCATTCAATATCACGGTAATCCAAGTCTATGCCACGACCAGTAATGCTGAAGAAGCTGAAGTTGAATGGTTCTATGAAGACCTACAAGACCTTCTAGAACTAGCACCCCCAAAAGATGTCCTTTTCATTATAGGGGACTGGAATGCAAAAGTAGGAAGTCAAGAAATACCTGGAGTAACAGGCAAATTTGGCCTTGGAGTACAGAATGAAGCAGGGAAAAGGCTAATAGAATTTTGCCAAGAGAACACACTGGTCATAGCAAACACTCTCTTCCAAGAACACAAGAAAAGACTCTACACATGGATATCACCTGAGGCAAAGAACCGATTAATTAGAAAAGACCCTGATGCTGGGAAAGATTGAAGGCAGGAGGAGAAGGGGATGACAGAGGATGAAATGGTTGGATGGCATCACGAACTCAATGGACATGAGTTTGAGCAAGCTTTAGGAATTGATGATGGATAGGATAGCCTAGCATGCTGCAGTCCATGGGGCTGCAGTCAGACACGACTGAACTGAACTCAAAGAAATAAACAAACAAACATAAAATTGCAGCAACAAAATTTCACTGTGTCAGAGAATAGAAGTTTTGTTTGCTTTTGATCGGGAGGAATGAAGTTGTGGATCAGGAGGGTCAAGGTTTAGGTGTGTGTGATGAAATCCCACGTGGTACATCAATTACTATAGAGGACCTCAGGTTCCTGGGCAGCATCCCTGTGGGAAATTATTTGGCAAAGAGAAAAGGACCAGGGCTCACTCCATATGCACCGCTGTGTTAGGGGCCCTGAAGGCTTTTCCTGTGGCCACTTTGACCTTGGAGATGACTTCTTGGGACCTTGTTAACAGGAAAAGAGGGAGTCACCACTTCCAGGCAATTGTAAGGGACAGGGAGATTTCTGTGCCTGAATTTATAGGGTTAGATAGATATTCCTTTGCCTTCCTCTTACACAACTCTGCTCTTCCTTCCTAGGTTTATATCTCTCACAGGGTTCATCTGAGGTGCTCCAACTTTGGAGTTCAACAAGACAATGGCATCTACCCAAGACCTAGAAATTGCTTTCAAAATGTTAAAACATTGAGGAGTCAAGAAACAAAATCCAGAGAAACTCTCCAAGCTATAACTTGTTTTTTTTTTTTTTTTTTTTTGTCACAGCATGTCTCACTGGAGATCTCAGTGACACAACCTGAGATCCAACCTGTGCCCTTTGCATTGGAAGCCAAGAATTGACCTCAGGGCTGCCAGAGAGTCCTCGAAGTTTTAGCTTTGTTTCTTTAAGTCTTCTGACTTAGATGCATCCTCCAATCAAAGGTTTACTTTTTCCTTCATTTTAGCTGTCCGTGGCTCAAATGGGTGGGGCGAGACTCCTCTGTTTTCTATTGTATTAATGGGCAGAGTAGCAAGATTTAAGTCAGGAAATCTTACTGGAAAGAGTGAGTGGCCTGCCAGAGCCACCCAGTTCCACAGCAATAATATTTGAATTGAAATCAAGGGAGTGCTTCCCAAACAGGATTCCCCAGAACACGAGTTGGCTGAACTGCTAATTTTTTCATTTTTAAAATGTTCATACAGTTGACATCAGCAGGCTTTTTCATGTCAGCTCCTTCGCTGCCTCACCTGGGAGTAGGGGCTGCTTCAGCTGCTCTGCCTACTTCTTGTCTGTAATGATCAAGGTATAGAAGTGTCTGCTGCATCGGACCTTAATCTCCACATTATCCTTACTTTTCTTCAGCTTGACACACTTGGCCTTCTTTTGCCTGGCTGTATGCAGAAAGTCCTTGATTTTCTCAATTTTGCGAGGAGCAGAGAGCGTGGCTGAGAACAGCTTCCTGCAAGAAGCTGAGCTGATTTTTTGTTTAGTATTTTAACCATTGTGTATGGTCCAAGGAAAAGAGTGAAAAATCCTGGGTTCAACACATTTCAAGGAATTCCTTTCTCTGCAAGGCATAAGGAAAAAGATAGGGGAAAGGAGATGCCACCATCAGGATCCAGAGAATCAGGGGACAAGTCAGTCCATTCCACTTTCTCTGTCTGAGGTAAGGTCTCAAAGACCCAGAGGAAAGGGGAGAAGATAACTATATGGACTCAATTTGCTTCCAGGCTTTTTCCAGAGCCTTTCTGGTAGTCCTTGACAAATTCAGCTGAGTGCCACACTTCACCAGGGTCAGGGATCCAGATCCTTATATACTAAATGAGGATTGACCTCTGAGCATGGTTCTCAACCAGAGTATCTACGTCTACAACTGTCCTGGAGCCCCACTCTCTCCATACCAAGCTTTTAAAACGGTCCCTTTGAATCCTCTTCCTGGGGGCTTCCCAGGTGAAACTCAGTTCAGTTCAGTTGCTCAGTCGTGTCCGACTCTTTGCGACCCCATGAATCGCAGCACGCCAGGCCTCCCTGTCCATCACCAACTCCAAGAGTTCACTCAGACTCATGTCCATTGAGTCCGTGATGCCATCCAGCCATCTCAGCCTCTGTCGTCCCCTTCTCCTCCTGCCCCCAATCCCTCCCAGCATCAGGGTCTTTTCCAATGAGTCAACTCTTCGCATGAGGTGGCCAAAGTACTGGAGTTTCAGTTTTAGCATCATTCCTTCCAAAGAAATCCCAGGGTTGATCTCCTTCAGAATGGACTGGTTGGATCTCCTTGCAATCCAAGGGACTCTCAAGAGTCTTCTCCAACATCACAGCTCAAAAGCATCTATTCTTAGGCACTCAGCCCTCTTCACGGTCCAACTCTCACATCCATACATGACCACAGGAAAAACCATAGCCTTGACTAGACAGACCTTAGTCGGCAAAGTAATGTCTCTGCTTTTGAATATACTATCTAGGTTGGTCATAACTTTTCTTCCAAGGAGTAAGCGTCTTTTAATTTCATGGCTGCAGTCACCATTTGCAGTGATTTTGGAGCCCAAAAAAATCCAATGAGTCAACTCTTCACATAAGGTGCCCAAAGTACTGGAGCTTCAGTTTTAGCATCATTCCTTCCAAAGAAATCCCAGGGTTGATCTCCTTCAGAATGGACTGGTTGGATCTCCTTGTAGTCCAAGGGACTCTCAAGAGTCTTCTCCAACACCACAGTTCAAAAGCATCAATTCTTCTGCGCTCAGCCTTCTTCACAGTCCAACTCTCACATCCATACACGACCACAGGAAAAACCATAGCCTTGACTAGACGGACCTTAGTCGACAAAGTAATGTCTCTGCTTTTGAATATGCTATCTAGCTTGGTCATAACTTTTCTTCCAAGGAGTAAGTGTCTTTTAATTTCATGGCTGCAGTCACCATCTGCAGTGATTTTGGAGCCCCAAAAAACAAAGTCTGACACTGTTTCTACTGTTTCCCCATCTATTTCCCATGAAGTGATGGGACTGGATGCCATGATCTTCGTTTTCTGAATGTTGAGCTTTAAGCCAACTTTTTGCTTTTTTGCATTTCTTTGCCATGGGGATGGTCTTGATCCCTGTCTCCTGTACAATGTCACGAACCTCATTCCATAGTTCACCAGGCACTCTATCTATCAGCAGTGTATTAAAAATCAAAGATGTCACATTGCCAACAAAGGTCTACATTGTCAAAGCTATGGTCTTTCCAGTTGACGCATATGAATGTGAGAGTTGGACCATAAAAAAGACTGAGTTCTGAAGAATTGATGCTTTCAAACATGGTACTGGTGAAGACTCTTGAAAGTACTTTGGACTACAAGGAGATCAAACCTGTCCATCCTAAAGGAAATCAACTGAGTATTCATTGGAAGGACTGATGTGGAAGCTAAAGTTCCAATACTTTGGCCACCTGATGTGAACAGCTGACTCATTGGAAAAGACCCTGATTCTGGGAAAGATTGAAGGCAGAAGGAGAAGAGGGCATCACAGGATGAGATGGCTGGATGGCATCACCGATTCAACGAACATGAACTTGGGCAAACTCTGGGAGATGGTAAGGGACAGGGAGGCCTGGCGTGCTGCAGTCCATGGGGTCACAAAGAGTAGGACACAACTTAGCCACTGAACAACAAGAAATAAACTTATTTACAAAACTGAAACAGACTCACAGACATTGAGAACAAACTTATGGTTACCAAAGGGGAAAGGGAGGGAGGGATAAATTAGGAGTTTGGGATTAACAGATACACACTGCTAGATACAAAACAGATAAGCAACAAGGACCTACTCTATAGCACAGGGAATAATACTCAGTATCTTGGAAAAAGAAAGAGAGAGGGTCATTTACTACATACGTTCACTCTCTCCAACACCCCTACCACTGATAAGAGATGTGCATGTTTGTTTATAAAACAGACACTCATTCAGCAATTACTTGGGGCAGGCTCTTCTACAAGGCAAGCATCGTTATCTCATTTTACACAGAGATAACTTGATAAGTGGTGAAAAGAGAATTCAAGCCAAGGTCTTGAGGTTATGTGTGTAAAGCCTATGATGACCGATTTAGTTTTTTTCTGTAAACTAGAACCACTCTGTCTCTCCGTGTCCCTGAGTTGGTTATTACACCACATCAGACAGTGAGTGTTTTTGAGCAATGGGATTACACTATCAGGTCTTTGTCTTGGAAAGATAATGATGACCACCAGGTATAATCCGGGCAAGTATAAAACAGACACTCATTCAGCAATTACTTGGGGCAGGCTCTTCTACAAGGCAAGCATCGTTATCTCATTTTACACAGAGATAACTTGATAAGTGGTGAAAAGAGAATTCAAGCCAAGGTCTTGAGGTTATGTGTGTAAAGCCTATGATGACCGATTTAGTTTTTTTCTGTAAACTAGAACCACTCTGTCTCTCCGTGTCCCTGAGTTGGTTATTACACCACATCAGACAGTGAGTGTTTTTGAGCAATGGGATTACACTATCAGGTCTTTGTCTTGGAAAGATAATGATGACCACCAGGTATAATCCGGGCAAGAAATGACAAAGGCCCACAGGGGCCATTGCAGCAGGAACAGAGGACAGGAGAAGAGTTGGGAAAATGGGAGGTGCTAGATAGGAGGAGAAGGCAATGGCAACCCACTCCAGTACTCTTGCCTGGAAAATCCCATGGATGGAGGAGCCTGGTAGGCTGCAGTCCACGGGGTCATGAAGAGTTGGAAACGACTGAGAGACTTCACTTTCACTTTTCACTTTCATGCATTGGAGAAGGACATGGCAACCCACTCCAGTGTTCTTGCCTGGAGAATCCCAGGGACGGGGGAGCTTGGTGGGCTGCATCTATGAGGTTGCACAGAGTCGGACACGACTGAAGCAACTTAGCAGCAGTAGATAAAGACAGGAAGAGGGATGGAGATGTGTGAATGCTCCAGAACAATTCTCCCCTGTGGTTTCAGAAAATTGAGTGGGCAGTCCTGCCGCTTACTCAGACAGGGAAATTCCAGAAGCACTCAGAGTCTGAGATATTAGACCACTGCTTCTGTACCTCCCCTGCGGGACACTAGGGTTTCCCAACCCGGTTCTTTACCATTTTCCTAACGTCGGACCAGCCTTCAGTTTGACAGTGTTTGCCCTCAGTGTCTGACAATGTCTCAGTTCATAAGAATATCACTGCCTCCCAGTTTTGACCAATAGAAAACCATGGATGTGATAGGTGCTTTGCCAATGGCGAGATTTCACCATCATGTCCGTGGGCAGCTTCATGATTCCCAACTCAAACTGTTCTCTCCACTGCAAAAGCCCCTGGAAGATCTCTGGGTGAGCATCTCATCTCTTGGTCCACTGTGGTGAGGTGGAGGGGAGGCATTCTTTGCAGATGTTTTTCTGGTTGGTGGCTTTCACAAACCACAGGGAAGGCGGCAGTTTACATCCGACCAGCAGGCTGCAAACCTGGGCTTACATGATATTCGATGGCACTGTTTGATGTACCCACAGCCAGGGCGGGTGTCTGGCAAACCCAGAGCAGTGGCCAAGGCCAATTCAATCCCTGAGAGGATTTCTCGCAATCTGGAAATGGAAAAAGCTGTCACTCATTTGGTCCTGGGAAGAAGAGCGTTGCCATTAGGTGCCCTGGTTCTGCTGAGCCTGGACAAAGCACAGGCTGAGCTGAAGGCTGGAGAGTCAGATTTGGCCCAGAAGGGGATGGTGCTCAGTGATAGTGGCTTAAAGCAACAAATATGTGCTTTTTCACATAGTTCCTTTGGGTCTGGAAGCCAGCTGCAGCTTAACTGGATGGTTCTGGCTCACTAGGGTTTCGCTAGTGTCTCAGCTGGTAAAGAATCCACCTTCTAAGTGGGAGGTTGAGTTCAATGCCTGGGTTGGGAAGATTCCCTGGAGAAGGGAACAGCTACCCACTCCAGTATTCTGGCCTGGAAAAGTCCATAGACTACAGTTCATGGGATCTCAAAGAGTCGGACATGACTGAGCGACTTTCACTTGACTTAATCCTGGCTCAATAGCTCACGATGTTGTAATCAAACTATTGGCGGGGGCTGTCATCTGAAGAGTCGAACAGGGCTGGAAGATCCATTTCCCACTTGTTCACATCGCTGTTCGTGAAAGTGAAGTCGCTCAATTGTGTCCGACTCTTTGCGACCCCAAGGACTATAGCCTACCAGCCTTCTCTGTCCATAGAATTATCCAGACAAGGATACTGGAGTGGGTTGCCATTTCCTTCTCCAGGGGAATCTTCCTGACCTGGGGATTGAACTGGGGTCTCCCACATTGCAGGCAGACGCTTTACCCTCTGAGCCACCAGGGAAACCCAGTTCCTTGCCCTGTGAGCTTTTCCATAGGACAGCTCATGACATGGAAGCTGGCTTCACCCAGAGGACATGCGATGGGAAAGAGAGAGATGGAAGTCATAGTATTTTTTAAAATCTAATTTCTGGGAAAGATTGAGGGCAGGAAGACAAAGGGGTGGCAAAGGATGACCTGGTTGAATGGCATCACCAACTCAGTGGACATGAGCTTGAGCAAACTCCAGGAGATAATGAAGGATGGGGAAGCCTGGTGTGTTGCAGTCCATGGGGTCGCAAAGAGTCGGACATGACTTAGTGACTGAACAACAATCTCAAAAGTGGCATAGCATTACTTATACCATTTTCTACTGGTCACTGCGACCAGCCCTGGGACAGCATGAGAGAGAGCCACGTGAGACTATGAACCCGGGGAGGCAGTGGTCCCTGGGGCCATGTTGGAGGATGGGTACCACATGATGAAATTTCTGGCGAGCCCCTCATCCCAGAGGACACCTGTTAAACAGCCAGAAGGAAAAACAATTCAGCCCACAACACCCTCTCTTCACTTGCTCTTCTCAACCTATTACATTGTAGAAAATTTTGTGAACTTTAAGTTGCCCGCATTTTGACTTCCAGTATTTCCACCCCTTTCCTGCCCTTGAACCTAATGTATACAAACCATCCAAACTTCAGTTGCATTTAAACTCAACACTATACAGCTCACACTTTATCATTTTCTTTTTATCATTACAAGTACTTATCTGGTTTCCCCCACTAAGCTATAGGCGTCTGATGAGAAGGGACCATGTCTCCTTTTTATCTGTAAGGGGCCATAGCAGCAAGTATGATGCTAGACACAGGGTAGTTGTTTAACCAAGAGTTAGTCACTGACTGATTTAGAGACTCTCCTCAAATCCTCCTTTTTATGGTCTGGGAAGTCAAGGAGTCAGCAAGGAAAAAACTGGGTCGGATGAGTCATCCCGTCAAGTGCGGAACAGAACTCCACGAGCAGCTGCTGAGCCCAGCTGGAGCAAGGAGACAGGTTCTCTGACTGGGGCTCAGAGACCGCCTGCGGCATTTACTAGGGTTAACGATCAAGCCTCTGTTGCACTGAGCTGCCCAATAACTCACGAGGCTGTTGGAAGCCTCATTTCTGTACAACCCGGGCTGGTTGCGCGCAGTCCGCCAGGCGAGCAGCGATGTTGCAGGAGGAAGTGATCCCTAACAAGCGGAAATTCCCTTTATATCTCCTGGTGATTCATAGCAGGGCTCTGAGACGGGCTGCAGGTCTGCTCTGCAGAGCGGAAGGGCATTTGCCCTGTGCCGTGTCATCAGCACACACCGGTGGGTCCTACAGATTTGACTCCAGTCTGCACTTCAGCAGCAGATCAGACAAGAGTCAGCAATGCGGGAGGGAAGCTGTATTCAACCCGGTCCTGGTGAAATAAGGCAGTGGTGCCACCAACTGCCATCTGCTGCAGACCTATCTAGGAAGCAACATCAACATCTCGGTCTGAAATCCCAGTGAAAAGAACAACAGCTCCCCCCCACCCCCGCCAGCTTGGGGTCACCTGGGGTAAATGGGTTCCCACCATGCTGGCTTTTCAAAATGGCATTCAGAAACTTGTGTCTTTTGTTCTTTTGGTGAAGGAACCTTGGTTCCTGTGTTGTCTGCACCTCAGCCTCTCCTAGCACTGGGTTTTGCCTTTGTGGGGACTGAGAGAGAAGGCTGGTGAAAAATGCTTTGTTACATTACATTGCCCCCTGGCTCCAATGAATTGCTCCGTAAATCACCTTGTTGTTAAAGTGTCCTGGCAAAACTACACCACCACTTTCAGGGTCTAAGAGAGCACAGGGATATTAATCAGAGGCAACCGGTGCAGAAGGGACATTTAAAAAAGAAAGAAAGAAAGAATGAACATAAAAAACACGCTTTTTTTTTCAATGTGTGGAATCTGGAGGAGAACATATATTGGGACTGGGGCCAAACCAGACAATCTTGACTCTTTCATAAATACTCTGATATAGGAACGCATTATCACTGAACACTTTAAGCCCCTTTCGTTTTATGGCGAAACAGTATTGAACACCTGCTGCACCGTCATGACCTGGTTCAAGCAGCACAGGGTGACGACGGGAGGGCGGGGCCGGGGCCTCCATAAATCAGGGGGACCTTTCATCAGACTCGGGCTGCAGAGTTGGCTGAGAGGACTGCAGGTACCAGCATCTCACAGACGTTCCCGGGAGGGCCCGTCCGTGACTAAAGCACCACAGGGGCAGTGAACCCAGCTTCCCAAGCCTGAGACTCTGTGTGGAAACCTTAGGGGAGGAAGTGGGCACAGGGGCATTGGTTTCTCAGATTATTGGTTGGGACAACTAATTAGCAGGCCAAGAGCCTTTCCTGAGAGCCCGTAAACCACTCGCTGCTAGGTGTGATAGAAAAACACACGCCAGAGGAAAGCCAGGGGACTTCCCTGGTGGTCCAGCGGCTAAGACGCCAAGCTCCCAGTGCAGGGGCCCAGGTCCCACTCCTGGTCAGGAACTAGATCCCACGTGCCACAGCTAAGAGCTCGCATGCCCAAACTAAGACCTGGTGCAGCTAAATAAATTTAAAAAAAAAAAAAACAAGCAAGCCAAATTCTACTGTAACTAAGTAAATTCTGGAACTTTGGCCAACAGTATATTCCCCAAATAAGGGGTGCTTTCTTGTCTTTTCGTGACTTGGTTTTCTCGTTACAGGATCTGCTTTCTTCTTTTTCCTTTTCCAACTTTCCTGAGATACAATTGACACACAACCTTGTGTGATTTTAATGTGTACAACGTGATGATCGGAAACACCTAGGTGCTGTAAAATGGTTACCGCGATGAGGCTGGTTAAGACATCTTTCATGTCGCATAATTTCCATGTTATTGTTGTTATGAGACTAAAGCGCTACGTAAAGAAAAAAATTGAAGTGTAATTTATATAAATTGTAGGTTTTCAATATAGAGATTCACAATTTTTAGAGGCTGAGCTCCATTTATAGCTATTATAAAATATTTGCTTTATTCCCCATATTGTGCAATATATCCTTACAGTTTCTTTTATGCATAATAGTTCTTAATTCCCTCCCCGTGACTGCCCTTCCCTCTCAAAGCTCTACTTGTGGCAACTCTCAAGAATACAGGGCTGTGAACAATAGCAACAAGCTGTACCTTAGGTCCCTAAACTTATTTACCTCATAACTGAACGTCTGTACACTTTGACCAAAACCTCATTTCCCTCAGCCCCTCACCATTCTTCTCTCTGCTTCCGTGAGTTTGGTTTTCTCAGAGTCTACGTGTAAGTAAGACCATACAGTGTTTGTCTTTTTCTGTCTGACTTATTTCTCTTAGCATAAAGCCCTCCACGTCCATCCCCGTTGCTGCAAATGGCAAGATTTCATTCTCATGGCTGAACGGTATCCCATTGTATACATGTACCACACCTTCTCTGTCCACTCACCAGACGGTGGACGCTTAGGTGGTCGCCATGCCTTTGTGAGTAATGCCACAGCAAACACGGGGATGCAGGTAGTGGTTTTATTTCTTTCAGATAGCTATCCAGAAGTGGAACTGTTGGATCGTGTGAAAGTGAAGTTGCTCAGTTGTGTCTGACTCTTTGCGACCTACGGACTGTAGCCTGCCATGCTGCAGGCTCCTCCGTCCATAGGATTTTCCAGGCAAGAATGCTTGAGTGGGTTGCCATTTTCTTCTCCAGGGGATCGTCCTGACCCAGGGATCAAACTTGGTAGTTCTATTCTTATTCTTTGAAGACTCTCCATACTATTTTCCATGATGGCTACAGTAATCACCAGCACTAAACAAACAGTTCCTGCCCATCCACACCCTCCACAACACTCATCTCTGGTCTTTTTCATGACAACCATTCTAACAGATGTGAAGTGATATTGTTTTGTGATTTTGACCTGCAGGATTTGCTTTCTAATAGACTCTGACTTAAAGTAGATGGCTTATGCCCTCAAACGACTTATCATCTAATGGTATGTGAAAGTGAAAGTGAAGTTGCTCAGTCGTGTCCAACTCTTCGCGACCCCATGGACTGCAGCCCACCAGGTTCCTCCATCCATGGGATTTTCCAGGAAAGAGTACTGGAATGGGGTGCCATTGCCTTTTCTGCTAATGGTATGCAACAAGCACAAAAAAGTTCTGTTCCTAAACATATATTAGAGACAGCTGTTTAAATCCCAGATGTCACAAACAAAATCTAACCAATGGGGAGAGAGGTGTTTTTCCACTGATCATTTGCAAAGGAAACACTGCAACAAAGTTCAACCTTTTCAACCCCCTTCCTATTTCTTCAGCCTTTTCCTCACTCCTTAAACACACAAAGAAAATAAAACTCACTTGACATGTCTTAATATTTTGTTACATAATGATGATGATAGAGCAGACAGATTCTGGGATCAGCAGGTCTAGGTGTGAATAACAGCTCTGTGTGCCCCTGGTCAATTATAATGACTCTCTAGGCTTCAGCTTTTTCATCAGTAAAATGAAAAAAGGAATAATATTAACCTCATATATAAGCGTTATGAGAATGAACTAAGACAATCTACCTAACAGGCTCAGAATATTAGCAGCCAAGCAGTATGTGCTCAATAATACTATTATTATAAGCATTGTTATATATCATAGATCATTCAATTCAGTTCAGTCGCTCAGTCATGTCCGACTCAGATTCAGCCCTGGGATTTCTTTGGAAGGAATGATGCTAAAGCTAAAACATAGATCATTGCCATAGTGTTAACGTATATATACATTCCCGAACTCTTTTTAGAAAAAAAAAAAAAAGAGCCATACTTTACATGGGCTTCTCTGGTGGCTCAGCAGTAAACAATTCACCTATGATGCTGGAGATGTAAGAGACAGGGGTTCGATCCCTGGGTCGGGAAGATTCCCTGGAGGAGGAAATGGCAGCACAGTCAAGTACTCTTCTTGACTGGGGAATCCCATGGACAGAGGAGCTGTCCATGGGGGTGGCAAAGAGTTGGACATAACGGAGCAAAGGCACACACACACACACACACACCTTACATACTGTTTTGGTAATTGTTTTTAAACTTCTGATGCATTATGAACATTTTTATACATCATTAGTCTCCCACAACATCATTTTTAATGGGTTCCAAGTATGCCATAACATGAATGTACACTGAAGTGTTTAAACAACCTCCTATTGTCAGACAATTAGCTTGTTTCCATTGTTTGACATTATAAACACCCAGTGAGGAACCACCTCGTAGAGATTTCTTGCACACATTTTTGGTTGTTGCCCTGGGACAAATTCCCAGAACTAGATCAAAAGAAATGTAATTAAAACATTCTAAAAAGAATATAAACACATTACAGAAAACTGGGAAAAGAGAAGAAAAATACAATTCTCCCACGCTAATACAATTATTAATATAATTTGAGTGATTAAGATATTCCAGTGTTTTCATTTTTACTTAAAAGAATAGAGGCCTTAAATAAAAGATGGGCAGATGTTTATTATGTCTGTTCCTTTCTGAAATCCACTAAAATGACATTAAAGAACTAAAAAAAAAGAAGAATAAGAAGCGTAAATTCACAATGAAAAAGAGAGTGGAAGAGGATGACAACAACCAAAAGATGTGATCAAAATTCTGAACACAGAGAAGCAGACCAGGCAAGGATAACTGACTTAGTGACCTAGAGGAAACTAACATCTACGCCATGACTTAAAATGAATGACTGACCTTAAAGAAGCATCTGGATACTCCAGAGCCCCTCTTTGAGCCTGAGAAGCAGATTTACCCTCAAGGGAAGCTGAACCAGACCAGTTCTCTTTCAGGAACATCAGGTACTGCTGAGGGCAGGGCGAGGCATCCTAGTGAAAGGAGAGTTTTTAAGTGAAAGTTGACATCACCTGCTGAAAGGTAAGTTTCCCAGCCCTTTCCCCAGCTCAACTCCCAGAATGCTGGCAGCAAAAGCTCAGGCACTGCCCCACCTCCACCCCAGACAGGAGGCTGGAAAATTCTATGAGACACTTACAGATCCAAGAGAAAAGACTAGGGAGTTTCCCCTAAGGAAACGTCAGTTTCCTGCATAAGCTATGGTGAAGCCTCTCCCCGTATGGAGAGACAAGCACCCTCCCACCACGCAAAAAAAAAAAAAAAAAGAGCAATAGACATTTGAGAAAGGCTCCTAACAAGAAACACACCAAAACAAAACAAACTAGCCAAAAAGAAGAACTCAGAAAAAAAAAAAAACAACAAGGCAGGACACAAAAGAAAGTCTCTAAAAAAGAGAAAACACTGCAGCCTTGAAATAAGAATAACAGAGTCTCAGGAGGTCCCTGTTGGTGCAGTGGTCAAGACTTCATTGTTTCCAATGTGGAGGGCATGGATTCAGTTTTTTGTGGGGAGAGGTCTGTGGGAGGAGAGACTAAGATCCCACATGCTTCATTGCCAAAAGAATTTTTTTATGACTTACAAAGCAAGAAAATGCCTCAAGCAGTTAAATATATGAGAAAAAAACATCACCTTTTCACCTTCCAGAAAATGGAACAAAAAGAAAAAGCTATAGAAGATGTAAAGGTTAGGAAATTTTGAGACAGTGGTTTGAGGCATGCTAGAAAGTGTGAACCAAGAAAACAAATAGGAGGAAATCATTCAAAAATTAATACTGAGTCTGAACTGAAGGACAGGACAGTAGTGAGAAAAGATATGTCCAAACACATAAGTCTAAAATTTCACATCATCAGAAATTTTTTAAAAATTCATAAATGTTGTTAAAAAGAAAAATTTCAAAGTCACTTAAAAAAAACTGAAGAATCAAAATAGCAATTGAAGACAATAAAGAAATTCTGAGGGAAATGGTTTGAACCCTGAACTCTCTACCCAACTAACCTATAAATCAAGTGCACTCTTTTAAAAACAGTTTCAGACATTCAATGTCTCAAGACATTTACCTTCTTTTCTCAGAAAACTTTTGGTGGATGTGCTTTGATAAAACAGGGGAGTAAGAAAAGGAAAGCAAGAAGACTCAAAAAGAGATTCAAGAAGAATTTAACGGCTAATGAAGACAAGCTTTTTTTTATTTTTCCACACAGAACAGTCTCAAGTTAGTTCTTCAGGTCTGCAGGGCAACTCTGCTCCACTTAGTCATTCAGGGAGCCTTATTCTTTCTGTCTCGTTCCTCTGCCACCTCTGACAGCAGTGGTCCTTGCAGGGTGATCCTACCAGCATCACTTGAGATCTTGTGATACTCTCAAGTGATGCTGGTAGGGTCAGGTTGTGCCAGTGGACGCATGTGTAAGCAACGTATTGCCACTTCCTGGCTTTTCCATAAAAACCTCCACACCTTTTCCCTCTGGGGAACTGGAATATGAAAGTGCTTGCAATCAACCTTTGATCACACAGAAAAGAATAATGCCCTAAAATCCCCCGCGTTCTTTACCAGGCAGACTCTTTACCACTAAGCCACCTGGGAAGCCCTGACAATGCAGGAGATGCAGGAGACTGGGGTTCGATCCTTGGGTGGGGAAGATCCCTGGAGGAGGGCATGGCAACCCGCTCCAGTATTCTTGCCTGGGAAATCCCATAGACAGAGGAGCCTGGAGGCCTACAGTCCATGGAGTCTCGACTGAGCATGCATGCAGAATGTCCCAGACCAGAACTATGACTCAGGCTGCAGAGTGACCAGTCCAGATGGGAAAAGGAGAGCTGCAAAAGCTCAGGAGAGTTGCCAAGGAAAACAACGAACCCAAGAGGAGAATACCTGTATTTGAATGTACTGACAGGAGATTTTGTGGATGCATTAATAATAGGTACATAGAACACTAAACAGAATACAAAAAGAGACAGAAAAGCATTAATTCCAGGGAAAACGAAAGGTTGAATGAGAAAGAAAACATAATTATATGATTCTATGTGGCTTAGCTGGGAATAATATTTACAAAGTCATAAAGTAAATACTTAATATTGATCTAACCAAAAATGGTGATGTAACTATATTGGGAGAATGAGCAGAGGAAAAAGGTGTGCCAGACAGTTCAATGATGATAAACATAGCATTTATATAGCTATGTATATTATACTGTGTGCCAGAAATTATTCTAAGCTCTTTATATATTCAGCTTTTAATCTTCATATATATTCTAGGAGGTAAATACTATTATCATGTACATTACATACAGGAAAACTGAGGCACGCAGCAGTTAAGAAACTCGCATAAGTTTACAAAATTAGTATGTATTGTACTTGCAGTTTAAACCAGGTAATTCCTCTCCAGAGTCCATACATTCATTACTAAGCTACTTAGTCTCACTTTCTGTGGTAGGAAGACAAGAGACAAGACCTAAAAATCAATAAACTGAGAAATACAAGCTAAGCATGATATTTTAAAGGACATAAATCCCAAGAAGAAACAGATGAGAGTCTAAAGTGATTGCTTCTGATCAGGAGGTGGGAGTGGTCGAAGAATCGCTGCTTCTCTTGTTATTGTTGTTACAGACCCAGCACTCAGGTTTGGCTTTTCAAATCTTGAAACAGCACTTTGATCAAAACAATTTTTTTAAAAGAAAGATGACAGAAAGAATGAGGCTGGCTAAGTTACCTTAGCAAACGGAGAGAATGACCCAGAAGAGAAAGTCAAAAAGTCCCTAACGGGTAAAATGTGCAATAGAGCTAGGAACCAGGAAACTTAGAGACAAAGAAAGTTTCCACAAGAAGCAGAAACAAAAGGATGGTATTCTTGGGAAAGTACCAGCAGAAAGGAAGAGAGCCAGAGAGAATGAGAAGGGGAGAGATTAAATAAGTCAGGGCAAAGATATTTGTCCTGGGCTATAGACCCAAAAAGGGGAGCAGCAGACTTCATGGAAATTCTGTGGGCTGAGTCCAAGGAAGCTTCTGAGGTGGCATTCTAGCGGCTTTATAGTCAGCCCCTGTAAAGCTCGGCTTTACCCAGAGCCCCTATCATGAAACGCCCTCCTTAGCTGAAATAAACAACTCTGACCTTAAAACTGAAGGTAGACAGAAGGATGCATTGCAAACACATACTGAGTGAGGTAACTGATTAAAACCCAATTACATGTCAGTCCAAGCCAAACCAAAGTAAGAAAACATTACTTGTCTATCTACTATGTGACCTTGAGTCTTCCTGGTGGCTCAGTTGGTCAAGAGTCCACCTGCAATGCAGGAGACCCAGGTTCAATCCCTGGGTGGGGAAGATCCCCTGGAGAAGGAAATGGCAACTCACTCCAGTATTCTTGCCTGGAAACTCCCACGGACAGAGGAGCCTAGCAGGCTAGAGTCCACGGGCTTGCAAAGAGTCGGACACGACTGAGAGACTAAACCACCACCATGTGGCCTTGGGGCAGGCAAGCAAGTCACTTATTTCTCCCAGCCTGTTTTTCCCGTTGCAAAAAAATGTGCTTGCTGTATAACAAATCCTGTATATGTATAGTACTCATGACTTTCAGAGTCACTTTTCATTTTACGTTTACCTGAGCCAGTTTTTCAGGAGATAAAACTGAGGGAGGTAGGGCGAGGCCAGTGGGAGGTTGGAAGCAGGTGAGGAATGAGATGTGTTGCCTAAAATCACACAGCTAGTTAATAGTGGAACCCTAATTCTAGTTCTACACATAGTTTACTTTTGTTTGTAAACGTTGTCTCAAGTAAGTAATATATATATTATGATATATATATTACTACCTGCAATGCAGGAGACCCAGGTTCGATTCCTGGGTGGGGAAGATTCCCCTGGAGAAGGAAATGGCACCCACTCCAGTATTCTTGCCTGGAAATTCCCATGTACAGAGGAGGCTGGTGGGCTATAGTTTGTTGGGTCACAAGAGTCAGACACGACTGAGCAACTACACACCCACACCCACACACACACATATATACATGCTAAGTAGATTCAGTAATGTCTGACTCTGCCACCCTAGGGACTGTAGCCCACCAGGCTCCTCTGTCCATGGAGATTCTCCAGGCAAGAATGGGAGAGGTTTGCCGTGGTTTGTCATGCCCTCCTCCAAAGGATTTTCGTAACCCAGGTTATAAGAACCTCCCTCTCTTCTGTCTCCTGAATTGGCAGGTGGTTCTTTACCACTGGAGAAGGAAATGGCAACCCACTCCAGTCCTCTTGCCTGGAAAATCCCATGGATGGAGAAGCCTGATAGGCTATAGTCCATGGTGTTGCAAACAGTCAGATACGACTGAGCACCTTCACTTTTCACTTTCTTTACCACTAGCTCCACCTGGGAAACATAACTCCAATTTATAAAAGAAGAAACAAGATATTGCTCACAATACCTGTCTGGTTGGCATCAGAACCAGAATTCAAATTCAAGTTTTGGTGCTAAATTAAGAGTTGTTCAAAAACTGTATCTGTTGTAAGTAAGTAAGAGAGTCAGCTATAAAGACTAGAGGAGGGGGGCATCGGCTCGAAAGCCTCCTGGCACGGCGTCCTCCCCACGGCTGCTTGGGGACCGCAGACAGGGGCGCAGGCACCCGCCTCTCCAGGAAGGCCAGAACTTAAACTCTGTCCTGTTTTCAGAGCATCCGTTGCCCGATGTTTTGATTTTAGAAAATACGACATAGGAATAATAACAGCTACGAATTGCTCATGCGTCGCGACTGTGTATAAGTCCAGGTCATGGATTCGGGAGAAGACAACAGCTGAGCGAAGCTGGCGGCGGCGGGAGGGCCGCGGGCCTAACACCCTGCATCCCTCCCGGAGCGGCCCGGCCACCCCCAGCTCGCATCCTGCCCGCCCCGCGCACACGGCCGGAGGCTGC